>MU669121.1:151984-179262 GCA_026770625.1 Nicotiana glauca
TCCAAAAACCTTCAACTTTCTATCTTTAGCCAAATGGCTTCAAAATGGTCTACGGACCTCCGAATTCACTTCCGATCGTGCCCCCAACTCCAGAATCACTATACAGAGCTATTCACAGTCTCGGAATTCCAAACGGACGTTGATAACACCAAAATGCACTTCAAATCAAACATATTAAATTTCTTCCAAAATACTAACTTCCACAATAGGCGTCAAAATGCTCCAGGGTTATCCAAAACCCACTCCGGGCATATGCCCAAGTCCGAAATCATCATACGAACTTGCTGGAACCTTCAGATCCCGATTCCGAGGCCGTTTACTCAAAATTCCAATCCTAGTTCATTCTTTCAATTTTAAGCTTTCGAAATGAGAATTCTCTTCCCAAATCAACCCTGAACTTCTAGAAATTAAATTCCGACCACGCGTACAAGTCGTAATACCTGAAATGAAGCTGTTCATGGCCTCCGACTGCTAAACGGAGCATTAGTACTCAAAACGACCGGTCGGGTCGTTACATGCAATGTGTTGTAAAGTAACCTTTATAAAAATGACATATTTTGGGCATTTGCTTATACAATATGGCCTAGTCGGCCAAAAATGATTTGATAAAAATGTAGCTTTATGCCAATGATGATTTTCAACAATAGCATGCAGTTTATGTATGTGTTTTGGCAATGATATATGATATTGATGCATTTCAGTAATGACATTAACAACTAGATCGAAATAAATTAATGAAAAGCATGTGAATGTGTGCTAATGTGTCATGTTGAAGGCGGACAAGCCTAAATATCATATTAAAGACAAACTTACTTAAAAATTCAATTAAATACAGATAAGCGTAAATATTTAATGCATAGATGTCATGTTAAAGGCGAACAAGCCTAAATATAATATTAAAGGAAAATGTGCTTAAATGTCCCATTAAAGGCGGACGAGCCTAAATGTAATAAAGGCAATCATGCTTAAATATTCAATTAAGGCGGATAAACCTAAATTTTAATGCATAAATGTCCTATTGAAGGTGGACAAGCCTAAATATCATATTAAAGGCAAGCGTGCTCAAAACCCCAATTAATGGCGGATAAACATAAATATTTAATGCATAAATATCTTGTTAAAGTTGAACAAACTTAAATACTATATTAATAGGCAAACATGCTTAAAATCCAATTAAGGTGGATAAGCTTAAATATAGTGCATAAATGTCCTATTAAAGGCGGACAAACCTAAATATTATATTAAAGGCAAGCGTGCTTAAAACGCAAATTAAAGGCGGATAAGCCTAAATATTTAATGCATAAATATCCTATTGAAGGCGGACAAGCCTAAATATCATAAAATCAAGTGTGCTTAAAAGATAAGCCTAAATATTTAATGCATAAATGTCCTATTAAAGGCGGACAAGCCTAAATATTTAATCAAAGATAAAATGTGCCTAAAATGTCCTATTAAAGGTGGACAAGCCTAAATATCCAATTGAAGGCGGATAAGCCTAAATTTCAATTAAAGGCAAAATGTTCCTAAACGTCCTATTTAAGGCGGACGAGCCTAAATGTCCAATTGAAGGCGAATAAGCCAAAATATCATAATTAAAGGCAAAATGTGCCTAAATGTCCTATTAAAGGCGGACGAGGCTAAGTGTCCTATTAAAGGCGGACAAACCTAAATGCGGTGCTTGATTTAAAATTACCAGATTGGTGCAATGCGAAGAGCTTGGCATAGTTACTTCAAAGTAACATATATTAATGGTACAATGCAGAGAGGTTGGTGCAATGATTTTGTAATAGCAAATGGTGCGATGCAGAGTGCTTGATGAAATGCCTTTGGTGCAATGCGAACAATCGTTGGATCTTCATAATGAAGTTTTGCTATTAATAAACTCCTGCATTCGAAGAAAAATTATATGTTTCAAAGCTTGATTTGTGCTGGCTTGGCTTCATCCTTTGCTTTCCATGAATCTTGCGACTTCTAAATTGCTGATGAGCTTTGTGATAACATGTAATATTCAAGAATAGCTAAGATATGCCCCTGCATTACTAAAAGAAAATTCATTAGTATAAAAAAAAAGTGGTTGCCTTGCATTGAATGTCAAAGTTTGGCTTTGAATCTGCAACTTGTTGACATGGCATTCTGGAATTTGTTGTTGTGCTTGTAATAACTATGTAGCTCGAGATTTCATTTTTTGCTTTGCCGAATAATGAGGATCCTTTTCGCAAAATCTACCCCGGTTTTGACTTTTGGGGTAAATAGGATTTTATTATGATGAGACCGAACACATAAGGCTGCCTACGTATCCCCTCTTAAACCGGAGTCAGGTCAAAACGTAGTTCGTTTTGCAAAGCAAGGCATGATTACAAAAATAGCTACTCATATGATGATATTTGCAAAATGACAATGCCAGCAATGCAAGATAAACTAGTCCAAATGATGTTTCTTCATCGAACGCCCAACCACGCTCGGTATATTGCTTGTGCTGCGGCTAATTGCATTTGAGATATTTTTTCAACTGGTAGGTGCACTCGCAGTTTGTTAGCATTGTAAACACGTGATTTTTGCACTATATGAGAATTACTCCTAAAAAATTCAAAATAAAATAGTTTTGGGTTGTGTGCAATTTTGAGATTTTTCGTGGCATTTTTGGGTAATTGTTTGTATTTGTCGGTGCGTGTTTATTTGTTTCAATTAAGGAAAATACAAAATACATCGCATTTGTATGTAGGATTTAATCCTACAATTAGGAGTAATTAAGTCTGCTTTACAAAAAGGGAAAATCACAAAATATGCGTTTATCATATTTTTGTCATTTAAATGTGTCGTTGTGTGATTTTATTTTTAATTAAATATTTTAACTTGTGCGTTAATTGTTGTTGAAGGTTAATTAATGTGTTGTAGTTGAATTTTGGTTTTACAATTTATTTATAATTTTGTTACATTTGTTAATTAAAAGAAGAAAAAGAAAAGAGTTGAAAATTAAGAAAACTCGGATTGGGCCCAAAATTAGAAATGAAATCAAGCCCAATTCTGTGACTCAGTCCGGTCTAGCCTTTGAACTCAACCAAACGACACCGTTTCGGTGTCAACCAATCTCGACCATTGATCTCACCTGATCAAACGGTCCAGTTCCACCCATGTTAAGTCGAAACGATGCCGTTTCATGTATGTTTAATCGGAGTCGTTCATCTCCATTGATCCAACGGTCCCAGGCTCCCCTCACAACCCGTTTCATTTTGACCCGGGTCAACCCATTCCCACGACATAACCAAACGACGCCGCTTCTCTTAAGTGAGAGATCCAGCCCCAATCCAAACACCCCCCCTTCTCTCTCCTTCGTCTCTCAAACCTCATCTCTTTCAGAGACGAGGAAACCCTAGCCGCCCCCGTAACCATTCGCCTGAAAAACCAATGGCGCCGGCTCCGATGCGCACAAAACTAACACCCTTTAAGCATCCAACCATCCCCAGTCCGATTCCAGTAACCGTTTGTTTCGAATCTTCCCTGAATGTCTCAAATCTTCATTTGAAGATTCGAGCAGAACTCGACCCTACCCCAACCAAGCCCAAACTCACACCAGACATCCCTCAAACCTCCTTCGTTACCAAACCAACGTTGGTTTGGCTCGAACCTGGCCAGAAACGTTCGAACCACCAATCGAATGTAAGAACCCTAGAAAGTCCAAACCATGGATTCTATCCGAATTAAAAGAATATTTGGGGTCTAATAGACCTTAGTCGAAGTGTTCTCAGTTGAGAACACTCGATTAAGGTCCGTTCGACCTCAAAAGTGTTCAAGTCTGAGTTCGAACCTGGGTTGTTTAGTTTTTAAGTGCTGAGGTATTTCTTTTCTTTTCCCCTTTGTTCTATGTTCATGTTTATATCTGTTTGTGTGTCTAGTTTAGTTTTAATTGATTTTTCCAATTTTTATATCAACTGTTCTGTTCATCTCCAACCTGACCTTTTATTTAGTCGCGTCTTTCTTCTTTTCATAGTCGAGTATATGTTTAGCCATGTAGTCGATTAGAATTTGTGTGGTAGAGTAGTTAGTTTCATGGTAGTTCCCTATTTTTGTCAAAACCACATAAGTCACCTAGATTGTTCTGTTTGATTCTGTTGGTTTGTTATTAATTGTATATATGCAATCGATTAAATAAGTGTCGTCAATTAAATTTGCTTGAAAAATTGAAGAAGCATGTTAATGGGCCATTTTTGTTCATTCCTATATGATTACCGGCCTGTTTCCTTTTTTGTGTTAAACTTGTATTGAGGTGAACCTGTGGATGTTCAGTTCTGATCACTTCATTGGGTTTGAGTTGATCAGGATTGGTTCCCAATATGATCAGCTCATTCCCTTTGATTGATACTTTCCTGAGTTTGATCTTGACCTTCTGCTTTGAATCACTGCCTGAATTAAGACTAGGATTGGTTATAGCTGTGTAGTTATTTGGTGATTATCAGCCAGTGTTAGTTATAATTATTAGAGGTTTAAATACAGATTGCCAAAAGTCAGGGTAGGACAGTAATTCAGGGGTTTAAGGGGTAATTTTGGGTTTTAACAGAATTAATTAGAATTAACTTAAGGGGGTCTGTCAAGTTGGTTAATAAATACCCTTAATTTAATATTAATGGGTGTCTGTTAGTTTTCAGTTGTTGCAGTCGGGAGCCCGCCCGTAGAATGGAGGTGTTATTTTCAGTTTGTTGCAGTCGGAAGCCCGCCCGTAGAACGGAGGTGTTAGTTTTCAGTTGTTAAAGTCGGGAGCCCGCCCGTAGAACGGAGGTGTTACTTTTTAAGTTGTTGAAGTCGGGAGCCCGCCTGTAGAACGGAGGTGTTAGTTTTCAGTTGTTGAAGTCGGGGGCCCGCCCGTAGAACAGAGGTGTTAGTTTTCAGTAGTTGAAGTCGGGATCCCGCCCGTAGAACGGAGGTGTTATTTTTAGTTTGTTGCAGTCAGGAGCCCGCCCGTAGAACGGAGGTGTTACTTTTAAGTTGTTGAAGTCGGGAGCCCGCCCGTAGAACGGAGGTGTTACTTTTAAGTTGTTGAAGTCGGGAGCCCGCCCGTAGAATGGAGGTGTTACTTTTCAAGTTTGTTGAAATCGGGAGCCCGCCCATAGAACGGAGGTGTTATTTTAAGTTGTTGCAGTCGGGAGCCCGCCCACAGAATGGAGGTGTTAGTTTTCAGTTGTTGAAGTCGGAAGCCCGCCCGTAGAACGGAGGTGTTATTTTTAGTTTGTTGTAGTTGGGAGCCCGCCCGTAGAATGGAGGTGTTATTTTCAGTTTTCGCAGTCGGGAGCCCACCCGTAGAACGGAGGTGTTATTTTTTTAGTTATTGAAGTCAGGAGCCCGCCTGTAAAACAGAGGAATACATCTCAAGACCAAATCGGAAGTCAGTAAGGCGGAAGGTCACCAACATAACAAGTTCAATGAAGGAAGCGGTGTCCCCAGCGGACAGAACAAAATGATGAAACTTCTGATCAGGAAAAGCGAAAGGCTAGTATCATACCCAACAGTTTTCGCAAGAAAGAAGCGCCTGAGGAAACACAAGCCTACAAGAAAGCAAGACAACAAGAGCAAGTTGAAAATAGATAAGATTTGTAGTTCCTAGTTAGTCTAGCTTTTGTTTTATTTTAGCAATGGTGTAATAAGGAGATCGGTAAGCGTTGGTAACGACATGCAGCAACAGCAACAACAAAATTCCAGTCCCATGGTAGTCCCAGCTACCAAAACTTCCCAAACTACATTGACCTGATTCCCTTTTAGCCGGGGATATGTAGGAGACCTTTTGAAGCAGAGGTTCGGTCAAATATTTCAAAAAAAAAAATGCTTCACCTCGAGTACTCAAACGGGCAAAAATCGCTCGTTTTATCTTTGCACGAAAACTCTTCGTGTTTTCGGACAAAGAGGGGCAGCTGTAAGCACGTGATTTTTGCACTATATGAGAATTACTCCTAAAAATTCAAAATAAAACAGCTTTGGGTTGTGTGCAATTTTGAGATTTTTCGTGGCATTTTTGGGTAATTGTTTGTATTTGTCGATGCGTGTTTATTTGTTTCAATTAAGGAAAATACAAAATACATCTCATTTGCATGTAGGATTTAATCCTACAATTAGGAGTAATTAAGTCTGCTTTAGAAAAAGGGAAAATCACAAAATATGCGTTTATCCTATTTTTGTCATTTAAATGTGCCGTTGTGTGATTTTATTTTTAATTAAATATTTTAACTTGTGCGTTAATTGTTGTTGAAGGTTAATTAATGTGTTGTAGTTGACTTTTGGTTTTACAATTTATTTAGAATTTTGTTACATTTGTTAATTAAAAGAAGAAAAAGAAAAGAGTTGAAAATTAAGAAAACTCGGATTGGGCCCAAAATTAGAAATGAAATCAAGCCCAATTCTGTGACCCAGTCCGGTCCAGCCTTTGAAGTCAACCAAACGACACCGTTTCGGTGTCAACCAATCTCGACCGTTGATCTCACCTGATCAAACGGTCCAGTTCCACCCTTGTTAAGTCGAAACGACACCGTTTCATGTGTGTTTAATCGGAGCCGTTCATCTCCATTGATCCAACGGTCCCAGGCTCCCCTCACAACCCGTTCCATTTTGACCCGGGTCAACCCATTCCTATGACATAACCAAACGACGCCGCTTCTCTTAAGTGAGAGATCCAGGTCGTCGATATCGCTTGATCAAACGGCCAAGATCAATTCCCCCTTCCACTATATAAGCTTAATATCTCACCTCAACCCCCCAATCCAAACACCCCCCCTTCTCTCCCTTTCGTCTCTCAAACCTCGTCTCTTTCAGAGATGATGAAACCCTAGCCGCCCCCGTATCCATTCACCTGAAAACCCGGCGGCGCCGGCTCCGATGCCCACAAAACTAACAACCTTTAAGCTTCTAACCATCCCCAGTCCGATTCCAGTAACCGTTTGTTTCGAATCTTCCCCGAACGTCTCGAATCTTCATTTGAAGATTCGAGCAGAACTCGACCCTACCCCAACCAAGCCCAAACTCACACCAGACATCCCCCAAACCTCCTTCGTTACCAAACCAACGTTGGTTTGGCTCGAACTTGGCCAGAAACGTTCGAACCACCAATCGAACGTAAGAACCCTAGAAAGTCCAAACCATAGATTCTGTCCGAATTAAAGGAAGTTTTGGGGTCTAATAGACCTTAGTCGAAGTGTTCTCAGTTGAGAACACTCGATTAAGGTCCGTTCAACCTCAAAGTGTTCAAGTATGAGTTCGAACCTGGGTCGTTTAGTTTTTAAGTGCTGAGGTATTTTTTTTCTTTTCCCCTTTGTTCTATGTTCATGTGTATATCTGTTTGTGTGTCTAGTTTAGTTTTAATTGATTTTTCCAATTTTGTATCAACTGTTCTGTTCATCTCCAACCTGACCTTTTATTTGGTCGCGTCTTTCTTCTGTTCATAGTCGAGTATATGTTTAGCCATGTAGTCGATTAGAATATGTTTGGTAGAGTAGTTAGTTTCATGGTAGTTCCCTGTTTTTGTCAAAACCACATAAGTCACCTGGATTGTTCTGTTTGATTCTGTTGGTTTGTTATTAATTGTATATATGCAATTGATTAAATAAGTGTCGTCAATTAAATTTGCTTGAAAAATTGAAGAGGCATGTTAATGGGCCATTTTTGTTCATTCCTATATGATTACCGGCCTGTTTCCTTTTCTGTGTTAAACTTGTATTGAGGTGAACCTGTGGATGTTCAGTTCTGATCACTTCATTGGGTTTGAATTGATCAGGATTGGTTCCCAATATGATCAGCTCATTCCCTTTGATTGATACTTTCCTGAGTTTGATCTTGACCTTCTGCTTTGAATCACTGCCTGAATTAAGACTAGGATTGGTTATAGCTATGTAGTTATTTGGTGATTATCAACCAGTGTTAGTTATAATTATTAGAGGTTTAAATATAGATTTCCAAGAGTCAGGGTAGGACAGTAATTCAGGGGTTTTAAGGGGTAATTTTGGGTTTTAACAGAATTAATTAGAATTAACTTAAGGGGGTCTGTCAAGTTGGTTAATAAATACCCTTAGTTTAATATTAATGGGGGATATAACATAATAGCATGGGAATTAATAAGAATACTCTAATGCACCCATGAATCTTGAATGAAACAATAGGGAACCAAGAGTGGGGAGCATGAATTAAAACAAGAACAAGGCACTAGGAGTGGGGAGTGAGGGAGTATGGGCAGAATTAAAGTCTGGGTAGTTCTAGGCAGACAACAGGTCTGTTTTGGTTATAAATAGAAGGAATTTTGATAGAATAAGGGCTGGCTTTTAATCAAGGGAAGTCAGAGAGAAAGAGTGAAAAATAGGCTGGGCTTTTACCTAAAAAAGTTCAGTAATTGAGAGTAAAAAAAAAACTGAAAGTGAAGTCTCTTTTGTGATTTAAAATCAGTACTAGCTTGCTACTATTTCCTTGAAGCTTCAAGCTTCCTTTTATTTGAGTGTTTGAAAACCAGAAAACTACAGTTCTATTGCTTCTGGTTCACTCCTTTGCTGCCTGTGACTGCTGTTGGTATTTCTGGGGTTTCATTTGGCTTATTTCCTGGGTTTGGTTGGTCATTTGGTTATTGTTCCGCTGGTTGTTGCTGGAATTTGTCCTGCTGGTTTCCAAATCTATTACTGGGTTGTTGCATTACTGCTTTGCGGGTTGTTGCTGTGCTGTATTGTTACATACTGCTGCTGATTCTCACCTTCCTCTTCTCTTGTTTCCAATACCAGGTACACAACTGATACACTAGCTATTATAAGCTAAAAATATGGAAGCATGAACGCATATAAAATGGAAGTGGAAGTTTCAATTTAGCTTGTCCTTTTCTTTTCACTGATTGTATTGAGTCCATCTTACATATTACTGTTCTGTAGACTTCTGCCTGTAAAATGTATAACTAGACAGTCTCTCATAGTAGCTTAGTTTTGTGAACTTTCCATGTATGCTCTTGGTTAAAAGAAGGATGATGCCGTAATAAATAGTACTCTGTTTATTTTAGTTTGGTCGTTAGGTAGTATATTTCGAACGCATGTCCAACATAATCAGGCCTAGTAGATTGTTTGGATTACTAGACATCTAAGTTATACCATTCAATTGTTGCCTTTCTAAAACTTGCAACTACATGTTTAATTAGATACCATTATTTTACACTTTCTGCAATGCAAATTCTGAATGTGTAGGATAGCTTAACTAGGCCTCAACATTCGAATAAGATGGCCCAGGTCCCATTTAGCATTACATATGTCAGATCTGGGCCCATGTTGGCAAATGGACTGCCCATATGCACGTTTATATTCTGATTTAACAAACCATCTTCAGAACCCGACTATAACAATTCTTGAGCATGTAAATTAATTAGGATCTTTTATTTTGTCATTTCTAGAGACGGTTAATAGAAAAATGTTAGTCACTTTAGGATGATCCTTTTAAATAAATGAGATGAGCCTCGCCAAATAAAAACGCACAAGCTGCGGGGCCCTCCATAAATGGACATAATAATTGGATAGACTTCGGGATCAGCCGCTTAGTGAACTTCACGGTTTTTCCCCAAAATAACAATGCGTTAGTCTCTTTAGGCGCGAACTTTAAACAACCTTACTTTCTCAAACCCGGGTGCACATTTATGTGACCTAAATCCAAATCTCAACGAAGTTGAAATGTGTCGATAATCACGGGTACATTGATTGTGACGTGGTTCGAGATGCATATTTCATGACGTTGTAATTCTGTTTAAAAATAATGAGTGAGACGATCCTCGACAAACGAAAATTACATAAACTATGGGGCCCTCTATATGTGTTTTACTTAGACTTCGGGATGGGCCGTTTAGCAAAATTTCACGGCCTTACCCAACATAATGATACGCTAGCCGCTCTAGGCGTGCCTTTAATAAATTACTTTCTTAAACTGGGGTGCACATTTATGTGACCCAAATCCAAATCTCAATGGAGTCGAAATGTGTCGACAACCACGGGTACATTGATGTGACGTGGTTCGAGATACATTTTTACAACGTTGCAATTCTTTGTTAAAATAATAATAATAACAATAAAAGCGGTGAAGAGTTAAAACTTGCATATAGGTCCATAATTACTAAAATCAGATTAAAAAAAATAATCCGGATATGACAGTTGAGCGACCGTACTAGAACCACGAAACTCGGGAATGCCTAACACCTTCTCCCGGGTTAACAGAATTCCTTATCCAGATTTCTGATTCGTAGACTGTAATATGGAATCAACATTTTCCTCGATTCGGGATTCAAATCGGTGACTTGGGACACCATAAATCTCTCAAGTGGCGATTCCAACATTTAATAATAAATCCCGTTTCGATTGTCCTTTAACTGGAAAAACTCCCCTTTACCACGCCCTTCGCGGGGTGCGGTAGCCGGAAAAAGGAGGTGTGACAAGCATCAATTAAATTCTAAATCTTATGTTTTAATGCTAGGCATTCTTCTGTATCATGACCTTCATTGGGGTTGCAGGTTGATGGAACTTGTGTAGAGATTGCATAAGTAGGAGCTGGGCAAGGGGATATGGTTAAGCAAATATTTCGGTTTGAGCTAGAAGCAGAGGTTGAATTTGGAAGAAGGTTGAAAGTTCTTCCCAGATTAACCAACAAATTTTTTCGTACCACATTTGCCTTGGTATCTTCACCTTCTGCTTGCAACAATATCATATCGGTACTGAATGCTTCAAATATGTCTGCCATTATAGCTTCGTCCTTTATGCAGATTCGCAACTAAAATAGTTTTCAATGCTAGGCAACCTTTAAAGGCAAAAATAAAACTTTATACAAAAGCAAAGCGTCAGCATATTCAACACAATGAAATAAATGCACAAAATACTAAAGTATATAAATAGATAGATGTCACAACCCGGAACTCCCACCATCGGGAGTCGTGATGGCACCTACTGTTGGAGCTAGCCAAACATTTAACCTTTTTGGATAACAACACAACAACAATAACAATAATAAATCTTTAGATAAAAGCAGAAGTCTTTTATAACATAAATAACTGAAAACCCAGAATGCAGAAGCTTAACATTTCACTACCCACGATTGGAGTCGCTATCTCATGTACCACTAAAGAGTGCTACAAACAAGGCTGAATGGAAAATACATAATGTCTATTTCGGTACAATGAAAACAAACTAAAATTATGGAAAGGGACTTCGGCCTGCGAACGCCAGCTAGGCTACCTCGTAAGTCCCTGGAATGAAGTCAGCTCCCGATCAGTATACTACTGCTATGGTCCAAAAGTTGGTCCAGTACCGTGATCTGTGCAAAAAGCACAGAAGTGTAGCATCAGCACAGAAGTGTAGCATCAACACAACCGACCCCATGTGCTGGTAAGTGCCTGGCCTAACCCCGGCGAAGTAGTGACGAGGCTAGATAGGACTACAAATCAACCTGTGCAGTTCAATATATATATATATGTACAATAAAAGGAGAGAATACCAAAACCAACAGTTAAAAGGGAGGGAAGCATGCTATGGGGGAGTACAATCCGGATATAAAAGTCATCAACTTAAATAAGAAATAGGGCACAACAATAATTAACAGAAACAAGAAATCCAACAGTTGCATGGCATCAACCTTCGTGTTTTTACTCTCATCCTCACCCAAAGCAATCAAATAAAATGCACGGAATCACCCTTCGTGCTTCCCTCACATAACTCTCATTTCATGGCACGGAATGATCCTTCGTGCAAATATAATCAACAATGGCACGGAATGACCCTTCGTGCATAATATAATCAACAATGGTACGGAATGTCCCTTCGTGCATAATATAATCAACAATGGCACGAAATGTCCCTTCATGCATAATATAATCAACAATGGCACAGAATGACCCTTCGTGCATAATATAATCAACAATGGCATGGAATGACCCTCCGTGCATCATCACTCTTCCTCACCCAAACAACAATAACAACCAAACGGGCGAGGGAAATAAATAATAACAAGAAATGTCCCGGCAAGGGAAATACACAATTAACCAGCTAAATCCCGACAAGGGAGCAATAACAACAAATTACACATCCCGGCAAGGGAGATAATCACATCTCTTTCCAATTCTTTCATTTCTTACTCGATAGTATTTTATCGTTTGAGCCAATGCTCCAAGGAATTCACAATTCATAATTAATCCTCAAAAGTCTTCACATTATGTAGAAAATCATTAATTAGCTTGGAAGAGTCCCAATGTATACCAAAACAAGTACCAAAAAAGACCCACGGTCATGCTAGAAACCGATGTATAGATACTCGTCACCATGCCTATACACCGTACTCGATCATTTGGCAAATAATAATTTAATAATACTCTAATCCTATTCCCTCAATTCAAAGTTAGATCAAACACTTACCTCGGTCCAAAGAATAGCAATCAATCCTCAAATACCGCTTTCCTCTACAATCCGACTCCGAAACAATGATATCTAGGCATAATTAATTCAATAATATCAATAAAGACTCAATGGCAACATCCCATAGCCTAGATATGAATTTCCTAGCATTCTTCCAAAGATATCAAAATTCGACACCGGGCCCACATGGTCCAAACACGAGGCTCGGACCAAAACCCAATCACCCATAACCCCACGAGTTCAAATATGTAAGTTATTTTGAAATCGGACCCCAAATTGAGGTCCAAAACCCCCGATTTTAGAAACCCTAGGTTCTACCCTAAGTTCCCAAATTCCCCATTAAAATCTTTGTTTTGAAGTTGAAATTATGTCTAAAGATGTTAAGAAGTAAAGAAAATAGGTTAGAAATCACTTACCAATTGTTTTGAAGATGAAGAATCGTTTGGAAAATCGCCTCTTATGTTTTGGGTCTTGAAAAAGTGTAAAATGACTGAAAATCTCGGATTTATATACTTTGCTAAAAGACCAGCGCAGACCGCACAAAAATGTCCTGCGGCCGCGCCAAGGAAGGGGGAAAAATGACTCTCTCTACCTACCCAGCGCGGACCGCACGATTTTGGTGCGCGGCCGCGCTGGTGGATTTGCACCAGGGGCCTCCTCTAAACCTACCCAGCGCGGACCACACGAACTTGGTGCACGACCGCGCTGGTCAAACCAAGGCTGAGGACCCCTCTAAGCCTGGCCACACAGACCGCGCGAACTGTACCGCGGTCGCGTGCCTTCCAGCACGGACCATGCGAAAATGACCGCGGCCGCGCTGGGGCCTGCAACACTGCAACATCTGATACTTAAGCCTAAGGCCTCCTGGGACCTACTCAAAGCTCACCCGAGCCCTCGGGGCTCCAAACCAAACATACACACTAACTCAATAACATCCTACGAACTCATCTGTGCGATTAAATCGCCAAAACAACATCATATACATAGAATCAAGCCTCAAAACACATGATTTTCTTCTAAGTTTCATAAACTTTCAAATTTGGAACTTATAGTCCGAAACACGTCAAACGACGTCCGTTTTCAACCAAACCTTACTGATAGCGCTTAACGCATATTTAAGACTTGTACCGGGCGTCAGAACCAAAATACGAGCCCGATACCATCACTTATTGATCAAATTTCATTTTCATTTTCCTTAAACATTTTTAGAAAACAATTTCATGGAAAAATTCATCCCTCGGGCCTGAGACCTCGGAATTCGATTCTGGGCATACGCCCAAGTCCCATATTTTTCTACGGACCCTCCGGGACCGTCAAATCATGGGTCCGGGTCCGTTTACCAAAAATATTGACCGAAGTCAGCTTTAATCATATTAATATCAAAATTCTTCAAATCTTTCACAGAATTCACATATTTCAACATAAAAGCTTTCCGGCTATGCACCCGGACTGCGGACACAAATCGAGGCAACTATAAGTAAGGTGTTCAAGGCCTCGGAAGTGCGGAAAAAGAGAGAAATCCGGTGATGACCCTTTGGGTCGTCACATTCTCCACCTCTAAAATAATCGTTCGTCCTCGAACGGACAAAAGAAGAAGTACCTGAGTCAGGGAATAGATGAGGATAACGGCTCCGCATATCAGACTCGGACTCCCACGTCGATGCCTTAAGAGGCTGACCTCTCCACTGGACACGCACTGAAGGAAAACTCTTCGACCTCAACTGTCGAAACTGCCGGTCTAGAATGGCTACCGGCTCCTCCTCGTAAGACAGATCCTTGTCAAACTGGACAGCACTGAAATCTAACAAGTGGGCTGGATCGCCGTGATATCTCCGAAGCATGGATATATGAAACACTGGATGCACGGCTGACAAACTAGGTGGAAAGGCAAGTTTGTAAGCCACCTCTCCCACACGATCAAGGATCTCAAACGGGCCGATGAACCTAGGGCTAAGCTTGCTCTTCTTCCCGAATCTCATCACGCCCTTCATAGGCGATACACGGAGCAATACCCGCTCACCAACCATGAAAGTTACATCTCGAACCTTACGATCCGCATAACTCTTTTGCCGCGACTGAGTCGAACGAAGCCTGTTCTGAATGATCTTGACCTTATCCAAGGCCTCCTGAACTAAATCTGTACCCAATAACCGAGCCTCTCCCAGCTCAAACCATCCGACTGGAGACCGACATTGCCTACCATACAATGCCTCATACGGATCCATCTGAATGCTGGACTGGTAGCTGTTGTTGTAGGCGAACTCTGCTAAAGGCAAAAACTAGTCCCACGAGCCTCCAAAGTCAATGACACAAGCTCGGAGCATATCCTCCAATATCTGAATAGTCCTCTCGGACTGGCCGTCCGTCTGAGGATGGAACGTTGTGCTCAACTGAACATGGGTGCCCAACTCCTGCTGTACTGCTCTCCAGAAGCGCGAGGTAAACTGCGTACCCCGGTCCGAAATGATAGATGTCGGCACCCCAGAAAGGTGAACAATCTCTCGGATGTAGATCTCAGCTAACCTCTCCGATGAATAAGTGGTTGCAACAAGAATGAAATGTGCTGACTTGGTTAGCCTATCGACAATGACCAAAATAGCATCAAACTTCTTCCGAGTCATCGGAAGCACGGAAACGAAATCCATGGTAATCCTCTCCCACTTCCACTCGGGAAGCTCAATCCTCTAAAACAAACCACCAGGCCTCTGATGCTCATACTTGACCTGCTGACAGTTCAAACACCTAGCCACATATGCAACAATATCTTTCTTCATCCTATGCCACCAATAATGCTACCGCAAGTCCTGCTACATCTTCGCGGCGCCTGGGTGAATAGAATACCGAGAACTATGGGCCTCCGCTAAGATCAACTCTCGAATATCATCGACATTGGGCACACAAACTCGCCTCTGCAACCTCAAAACACCATCATCATCTAAAGTCACCTTTGTTGCACCTCCACGTTGCACCGTGTCTCTCAGGACACATAAATGGGGATCATCAAACTGCCGATCACGGATACGCTCCCATAATGAAGAACGAGCGACCGTGCAAGCTAACACTCTGCTAGGCTCAGAAATGTCCAACCTCACAAATCGATTGTCCAAGGCCTGAATATCCAAAGCAAGTGGCCTTTGGCTGACCGGAACATAAGTAAGACTACCCATGCTGGCGGACTTCCTACTCAATGTATCGGCCACCACATTGGCTCTTCCCGGGTGGTACAAAATAGTAACATCATAATATTTCAACAACTCCAACCACCTCCTCTGCCTCAAATTCAACTCCTTTTGCTTGAACAAGTACTGAAGTCTCTTGTGATCCGTGTACACCTCACACATCACACCATATAGATAGTGCCTCCAAATCTTCAAAGCATGAACAATGGCTGCCAACTCTAGATCATGAACTGGATAATTCTTCTCGTGGATCTTTAATTGCCTCGAAGCATAAGCAATGACTCTGCCATCCTGCATCAATACCGCACCAAGCCCAATACGAGAAGCATCACAATAAACTGTATAAGGCTCTGAGCCTGAGGGCAAAACCAATATCGATGCCGTAGTTAGAGCTGTCTTGAGCTTCTGAAAGCTCTCCGCACACTCGTCTGACCACCTGAACTGGGCACCCTTCTGGGTCAAACTGGTCATCGAGGCTACTATAGATGAAAACCCCTCCACAAACCGGCAGTAATAACCTGCTAACCCCAAGAAACTCCGAATCTCGGTCGCTGAAGCTGGTCGAGGCCAATTCTTGACTGCCTCAATATTCTTCGGGTCTACCTGAATACCCTCTGCTAATAAGACATGACCCAAAAATGCAACTGAACTCAACCAAAACTCGCACTTCGAGAACTTAGCATACAACTGACTATCCTTCAGGGTCTGAAGAACCACTATGAGGTGCTTCTCATACTCCTCCCAACTGCGGGAGTACACTAGAATATCATCAATAAAGACTATCACGAACAAGTCTAGATAAGGCCGGAACACTCGATTCATCAACTCCATAAATGCTGCTGGGGCATTGGTCAACCCGAATGACATGACCAAAAACTCATAATGCCCATACCGAGTGCGAAATGTTGTCTTAAGGACATTAAATGCCCTAATCCTCAGCTCATGGTAGCCAGATCTCAAGTCTATCTTTGAGAACATCTTTGCACCCTGAAGCTGGTCAAACAAATCATCAATCCTCGGCAGTGGATACTTTTTCTTAATCGTCACCTTGTTCAATTGCCGGTAATCAATGCACATTCTCATCGATCCATCATTTTTCTTCACAAATAACACTGGCGCACCCCATGAAGAAACACTAGGCATGATAAAACCTTTCTCTAGCAAATCTTGCAACTGGTCCTTTAACTCCTTCAACTCTAGCGGGGTCATGCGATACGGTGGAATAGAAATAGGTTGTGTGCCTGGGGCCAGATCAATACAGAAATCAATATCCCTGTCGGGCGACATACCCGACAGATCTGAAGGGAAAACCTCTGGGAACTCCCGAACAATAGGAACAGATTCAATATAAGGAACCTCTGCACTAGAATCGCGCACATATGCCAAATAAGATAAACACCCCTTCTCGGCCATGTGTCGAGCCTTTACATATGAAATAACACTGCGGGTGGCATGACCTGAGGTCCCTCTCCACTCAATCAGGGCAAATCTGGCAAATCCAAGGTCACGGTCTTGGCGTGACAATCCAAGATAGCATGATACGGGGACAACCAATCCATCCCCAATATAACATCGAAATCCACCATGTCTAGAAATAATAAATCAACACGGGTCTCAAGACCCTCAAACACTACACCACAGGAATGATGAACTCGGTCAACCACTATAGAATCACCCACTGGTGTAGATACATATACAGGAATACCCAAGGCATCACTAGGCATAGCCAGGTAGGGTGCAAAATAAGATGATACATATGAATACGTAGACCCGAGGTCAAATAACACTAAAGCATCCCTATCACAGACCAGAATAGTACCTGTAATATCAACATCTGAAGACTCAGCCTCTGGCCTGGCTGGCAAAGCATAACACCGGGGCTGGGCCCCGCCTCCCTGAACCATGTCTCTGGGATGATCGGCTACTGGCTTACCTCTACCTCTGCCGATCCGAGCTCCACCTCTACGGTCCCTACCTCCACCTTTATGATCTCTACCCCCACCTCTAGATGGCTGGGCGAGTTGTGGATCACCTGCTGCCTGAATCATGGGGCGAGGACCCTGCTGCTGAGAGCTGCCTGAGGCTCGAGGGCAAAACCTGATAATGTGACCGGGGTCACCACAGCCATAACAAGACCTCGGCTGCTGCGACTGCTGGCTCTGCCGACCTGAATGTCCTCCCTTGAAGCTCTGAAGTGGGGATGCACTGATATGCTGCTGATCTGAATAGTACTGCTGAGAACCACCACTGCCTGGAGTACCATGAGAAACCTGGAGTGCTGACTGAAAGGGCCTCGGAGAATGGCCTCTACCATAAGAATCCCTACCTCCAGATGAGGTACCACTTAACCTACCAGAATGACGAGGCCTCTTATCCAACACATGACCACCTCCTCGTGAAAGGGCCATCTCAACTCTGCGGGCCGCATTGGCCGCCTCCTGAAAGGAAATATCACTACCAGCTCCCATAGCCATCTGGAGACGGATCAGCTAAATCAGTCCATCAATAAATCTCCGGACGCTCTCTAGCTCTGTGGGGAGTATCATAATAGCATGGCGTGCCAAGTCAACAAATCGATCTCATACTGTGTAACTGTCATGGAGCCCTGCTGGAGGTGCTCAAACTGCCTGTAAAGTGCCTTACACTGAGTGACTGGGAGAAACTTCTCCAAAAACAACTTCGTGAACTGATCCCATGTCAAAGCTTGAGACCCTGCTGGTCTAGATAGGCAATAATCCCTCCACCAAGTCTTGGCGGATCCTGCAAGGCGGAAAGTGGAAAAATCGACCCCATTGGTCTCCACAATACCCATGGTCCTAAGGATCTCATGGTAGCTGAATAAGAAATCTTGTGGATCCTCTGATGAAGCACCGCTGAATGTGGTAGTAAAGATTTTGGAGAACCGATCAAGTCTCCACAAAGCATCCGAAGACATAGCCGCTCCATCGCCGGCCTGGGCTGGAATACCTAGCTGAGCTACCACAGCTAGCTGAACCACTGGGACATGAGCCTGGGGAGCACCCTGCTCCATAGTACGTGTAGCAGGAGTCTAAACCCCTCCTCTAGACTGAGAAGTGGCTGGTGCTACTGGCAGCAAACCCGCTCTAGTGACACTCTCCATAAAGCCTGCCAATCTGACTAGAGCATCCTGAAGATCTGGGGTGACCATGACCCCTCATGGGACCTGAGCTGGGCCCACTAGAGCTGTTGGGGTTGGAACCTCCTCATCGTAGTCAATATGAGGCTCCACCTCTGGGACTGCTGCCCGGGGCTGAGCTCTGCCCCTGCCTCGGCCTCTGGCACGGCCTCGGCCTCTGCCCTTCGCAGGAGCTGCTGCTGGGGGCTCGGGCTGCTGCGCAGTAGAAGAGGAAACATGTGTTCTCGCCATCTGCGAAAGAACAGAATAGAAAAACAATCAGTATTTGAGAAATACAATCGCACGACAAGAAAGAACAAAAGTGAAACTTTTCCTAACTCCGTAGCCGCTGGGGGATAAAAACAGACGTCTCTGTACCGATCCCTCAGACTCTACCAAGTTTGTCCGTGAGTAGCGAGACCTATGCAACCTAGAGCTCTGATACCGACTTGTCACAACCCGGAATTCCTACCATCGGGAGTCGTGATGGCGCCTACTGTTGGATCTAGGCAAGCCAAACATTTAACCTTTTTGGATAACAACACAACATCAATAACAATAATAAACTTGTACAACATAAATAACTGAAAATCCAGAAGGCGGAAGCTTAACATTTCACTACCAAAGACTGGAGTCACTATATCACGTACCACTAAAGAGTGCTACAAACAAGGCTGAATGGAAAATACATAATGTCTGTTTCGATACAATGAAAACAAACTAAAATTATGGAAAGGGACTTCGGCCTGCGAACGCCAGGTAGGCTACCTCGTAAGTCCCTGGAATGAAGCCAGCTCCCGATCAGTATATTACTGTTGTGGTCCAAAAGTTGGTCCGGTACCGTGATCTGTGCAAAATGTATAGAAGTGTAGCATTAGCACAACCGACCCCATGTGCTGGTAAGTGCCTGGCCTAACCCCGGCGAAATAGTGACGATGCTAGACAGGACTACAAATCAATCTGTGCATTTCAATATATATATATATATATATATATAAATATATATATATATATATATATATATGTACAATAAAAGGAGATAATACCAAAACCAAAAGTTAAAAGGGAGGGAAGCATGCTATGGGAGAGTACAATCCGGATATAAAAGTCATCAACTTAAGAAAGAAACATGGCACAACAATAATTAACAGAAACAAGAAATCCAACAGTTGCACGGCATCAACCTTCATGTTTTTACTCTCATCCTCACCCAAAGCAATCAAATAAAATGCACGGCATCACCCTTCGTGCTTCCCTCACATAACTCTCATTTCATGGTACGTAATGATCCTTCGTGCAAATATAATCAACAATGGCACGGAATGTCCCTTCGTGCATAATATAATCAACAATAGCACGGAATGACCCTTTGTGCATAATATGATCAACAATGGAACGGAATGTCCTTTCGTGCATAATATAATCAACAATGGCACGGAATGACCCTTCGTGCATAATATAATCAACAATGGTACGGAATGACCCTTCGTGCATCATCACTCTTCCTCACCCAAACAGCAATAACAACCAAACGGGCGAGGGAAATAAATAATAACAAGAAATGTCCCGGCAAGGGAAATACACAATTAACCAGCAAAATCCCGGTAAGGGAGCAATAACAATAACTTACACATCCCGGCAAGGGAGATAATCACATCTCTTTCCAGTTCTTTCATTTCTTACTCGATAGTATTTTATCGTTTGAGCCAACGCTCCAAGGAATTCACAATTCATAATTAATCCTCAAAAGTCTTCACATTATGTAAAAAATCATTAATTAGATTGGAAGAGTCCCAAAGTATACCAAAACAAGTACCAACAAAGACCCACGGTCATGCTAGACACCGATGTATAGATACTCGTTACCATGCCTATACATCATACTCGATCATTTGGCAAATAACAATTTAATAATACTCTAATCCTATTCCCTCAAGCCAAAGTTAGATCAAACACTTACCTCGGTCCAAAGAATAGCAATCAATCCTCAAATACCGCCTTTCCTCTACAATCCGACTCCGAAACAATGATATCTAGGCATAATTAATTCAATAATATCAATAAAGACTCAATGGCAACATCCCATAGCCTAGATATGAATTTTATAGCATTCTTCCAAAGATACCAAAATTTGACACCGGGCCCACATGGTCCAAACACGAGGCTCGGACCAAAACCCAATCACCCATATCCCCACGAGTTCAAATATGTAAGTTATTTTGGAATCGGACCCCAAATTGAGGTCCAAAACTCCAGATTTTAGAAACCCTAGGTTCCACCCTAAGTTCCCAAATTCCCCCATTAAAATCTTTGTTTTGAAGTTGAAATTATGTTTAAAGATGTTAAGAAGTAAAGAAAATAGGTTAGACATTACTTACCAATCATTTTGAAGATGAAGAATCGTTTGGAAAATCGCCTCTTATATTTGGGTCTTGAAAAAGTGTAAAATGACTGAAAATCTCGAATTTATATACTTTGCTAAAATACCGGCGCGGACCGCACAAAAATATCCCCCGGTCGCGCCAAGGAAGGGGGGAAAAACGACTCTCTGAACCTACCCAGCGCGGACCGCACGATTTTGGTGCGCGGCCACGCTAGTGGATTTGCACCTAGGGCCTCCTCTGGACCTACCCAGCGTGGACCGCACGAACTTGGTGCGCGACTGCGTTGGTCAAACCAAGGCTGAGGACCCCTCTGAGCCTGGCCACGCGGACCGCGCGAACTGCACTGCGGCCGCGTGCCTTCTAGCGCGGACCGCGTGGATATGACCGCGGCCGCGCTGGGGCCTGCAACACTGCACCATCTGATACTTATGCCTAAGGCCTCCCGAGACCTACTCAAAACTAACCTGAGCCCTCAGGACTCCAAACCAAACATACACACTAACTCAATAACATCCTACGAACTCATCTGTGTGATCAAATCGCCAAAACATCATCATATACGTAGAATCAAGCCTCAAAACACATGATTTTCTTCTAAGTTTCATAAACTTTTAAATTTGGAACTTATAGTCCGAAACACGTCAAACGACGTCCGTTTTCAACCAATCTTTACAGATAGCGCTTAACGCATATTTAAGACTTGTACCGGGCGTCGGAACCAAAATACGAGCCCCATACCATCACTTATTGATCAAATTTTATTTTCATTTTTCTTAAATATTTTCAAAAAATAATTTCATGGTAAAATTTATCCCTCGGGCCTGGGACCTCGGAATTCGATTCCGTACATACGCCCAAGTCTCTTATTTTTCTACGGACCCTCCGGGACCGTCAAATCATGGGTCCGAGCCCGTTTATCAAAAATTTTGACCGAAGTCAACTTTAATCATATTAATATTAAAATTTTTCAAATCTTTCACAGAATTCATATATTTCAATATAAAAGCTTTCCGGCTACGTGCCCGGACTGCGCACGCAAATCGAGGCAACTATAAGTGAGGTTTTCAAGGCTCGAAAGCACGAAAAAAGAGAAAAATTCGGTGATGACCCTTTGAGTCGTCACAATAGATTAATTCATAATATGGTTAAGTAGAAGCCCTAAATTGGAAACGGGGGCCTAAGTTGCAAAATGGATGGACGAGAATGACTTTTTATCTAGAGGGCTCTAACGAACGAGACTTGTTGTCATGTAAGCGAATTGATTTGAAATTTTGAGAAAGGTTGACTCATGTCGAACATCAAAGCTTTAGCTCTAGCACACATTTTTGTCATTTCATGACTCTGGCGTACTTTAAAATATTGTCCCAATCTTTAGGAAGTCTCTGATGACTACCCGATGGAATGATTTCATGTTTAGCATACTCAACCTGCGTGCCAAGAATCTGCCCCAGTTTTTTTTATGAAGGAAAATAAAAATTTTTGCTATAATGAAACCGAGCCTTATATAGACCGTGTTTGAAAGAGGCCAGAGAGGAATAATTTTGACGTTGAAAATAATATTTGGCTGTTTGAATCATTGGCAAATCATAAAGTTATCGAGGCCTGGGAATACGGTGTCAACCGTTTTGGAATTTATGGGATAGTACCTCGACTCACGTGCCAAAAATTAGAAATAAAGGGTGCGTGAAGATTAATCTCGACGACCCGAAATAAGACGATATAGACACTTGAATTGAATAGGTGAAAATCTTTAGAATAATTTGACGATGCAAATTGACCAAATAGTGGCCTTCTATTGCTCGGTAGATTGCGCAAGTTTGGACACCTACCCACTAGTAAATGAGAATTGGCACGATCGTCAAAATTCTTAGAGATATGAAGCTCTGAGACGAATATTAGAGGTATAAGATTACAAAACTAAAATTGGTACGACGTGCAAGAATTGAAGGTATAAAATTATGTGAGTCAGAAGTGGAATTATTTTAAGAATATGTAAGCGTATTTTAAGAAAAGGGCGTGAATTAAACAACTTGCGAAATAAAATGGGCAAAAATCTAGAGTCGTTAAAAAACTAAGTGCGGAACGATTTATAATAATAATAATTATTAATTCAGGAAGATGATATAAAAATAAGCAGAAGAAAAAAAATATAAACAAATAAAAAGTATAAGCACGTTGGATAGTTAATACTTCCTTTTTCTTAAATTGTAAAAGGAGAATTGGCTTTTCTATGGATAATTATTCCCTGTTGGCTACTTGATTGATCGTCTGTGTGTGTTTAATTTTGGAACGGACCGAACGCCTCTGCAGATTAAATAGATGCATCCATAGGCGCGCCGTCGACCCTCGGCAAGTGCACATTTTATTTCTGTTGGAGCGGGCCGTCGACCTCGGTATGATTTGCGTATGATATATTGTCGCATGAGAATTTTAAATGAAAGTTGCCTTTCGTGGCTTGATATAAATTGATAAGATAGTGAAAAATAAACCTTGAAAATCCTTTATTATTTATTGAAGGTGTTTTGGCTGATTTCCGGCTTTGTGAGTTAGAACCAGATATATAAAAATCCATGATTTCCTCACACTTCTAGTATATTATTATTGGACCTCTAGCAAGTATTGAAGTCGACCATCTCGTCTCTACTTCTTCGAGATTAGGCGGGATACTCATTGAGTACACGTTGTTTACGTACTCATACTACACTTCTGTGCATTTTTGTTGCACAGGTATATGTAACTCTATTGGCCTACTGGGCGTAGCAGCACAGATGATTCTGGATCTAGGTGAGCTGCATCATTCGAGACGGCCACAGCTAGAGCAATCCCCTCCAGTGTACTGTATTTACTTCCTTTCCACTGTATTCCGGACGGATATTGTATTTTATTTCTTTGTCAGTAGATGCTCATGCACTTTTGATACTGGGTTCTGGGATGGTTTGAAGTATTTGTATTAACTGCTTATCATTTAAATTTGATATTCTTTAAAATTGCTAAATTTGAAGAAAAATCCTAGATTTCAAAAGTATTAAAACGAGATTTTGATTAAGTAATTTGGTTGGCTTGCCTGACAGCAGTGTCCGGCGCCACCACGACCCTGAGTGGATTTTGGATCGTGACAGTACAAGAGTTACATACTTGTAGAAGTGTGTATATTATGTACTGTAAATAGATAATTGTATATTTTAGAACTAATTTATTAAACTATTTAGATAGAAACCTCTTAGTTTCTGCCACGCCGTTCATATTATTGCTTAATTACTACTATCAACAAATGGACAAGATAACACAAAATTATTACATATTTACCAAGAGTTTTCTAAGAGTTGAAGAAATACAAAATTTAAGTTCAATAAATTGTATATCTCAAGTTCTTCATTTATATTAAATACTAATTCAAATATTGACTTTTAGTCATAAGTTAAACACCCTCACATTTTGTTTATTTTGGGTGACGTTTTCATAAAGCGTATGGATCAAACTTAACTCACTACACTATTTCATTGTCAAGTTAAAGTACCGAAATGCTATAACCTATATCTCTTTTAAAAGGACTCTACTTTTATAGAGTGTTATTATACTGTAATGAGTAAAAATAATACTAAAATATATAAATATTATTTTTTATGATCTCAAAACGGTAAAATAATTTTCACGTCTATATATGACCCTTGTAAATAAGGGCTACTTTCATTTATAGTACACTACAACAACAACAACAATAATCCAGTATGATCTCACTTAGTGGGGTCTGGGGAGGGTAGTGTGTACGCAGACCTTACCCCTACCCTGGGATAGAGAGGCTATTTCCAAATAGACCCCCGACATCTTTCCCTCCAAGAACTTCCCACCTTGCTCTTGGGGAGACTCGAACTCACAACCGCTTGGTTGGAAGTGGAAGTTGCTTACCATCAGAGCAACCCCATTTATAGCACACTATTAAAAATATAATACAAAAGATTAGCATTAATTAACGATTAACAAATACGACAGTAAAATATTAATACATATAGCAGATTTAATTCAATTCAAATCAACAAGAATCCAGTTGTTTAAAAAGGCAGTCCTAGTATTTAATATCTTTCCCTATTGTTTCTCTCCATTCCATAACATGTTTTATGATTTTATTAGAAACCAAGTCATTCCGTAACAGATTTTTCCTTTCCATACATGGACCTTTTTATATGATGTAATGAAGCAAATTATACATCTTTATATTCTGATGAAATAAAATATATATATATTTTATTAAAAAATTATAATGTATGTTTGTGGTATATATACATTATAAATCATATATTTTTAGGAAAATTGATGTATAGATGCATATGTTGTTTATATATGTCTTTATATTTAAATATATATCATTGATCCATTCCATAATAAATTTTTTCCTTTTAATACATGGACCTTTTTATTCAAATTAATCCTAGAAAAATAATATATCTGTATATTCCAATAAAATAAAATACATATATTTCGTGAAAAAAAATAATGTTAGTTTGTGGTATATTATAAATTATGTGTTTTTTAGGAAAAATTATGCATATATGCATATATTATTTATACACTTATTTATATTTAAATAGATATTCTTAATATGCCATTTATATTTTGCACTAATATAACATGCATATTTGTATAAATTATCCGTATATAAATAGTATATGTGACCTATTTATTTTCTTCTATATACATATTAGTGGCATGTTAATATTTTAGATTAAATTGTATGTAAGGTATATGCTAGCAATATACTTTGAATAATATCAATATAATAATATATTATGATGTATATATATAAGTTATACATATGGTATAAATACACACATACTATGAGCCCGTTTGGATTGGCTTAAAAAAAAGTAGCTTTTAAGTACAAGTGCTTAAAAGCAAATTTTAAGTGCTGGAGCTGGTTTTATAAATAAGCAGTTATGCGTTTGGATAAAAGTGCTGGAGCTAAAAAAAAGTTGTTGAAATGTTTGGTAAACAAATGCTGGCAAACACTTTTTCTATTAAAATGACTGAAATATCCTTGAAGTTGTTAACACTATAAAGAAGCTTATTACTATAATATTTTATTTCAAACTTATTAATATAAATACGAAATAATTAATATTTTAACTGATCACCTAAGATAATTTTTATAAATATAATTTTTGAACTCTTATTTTTCACTTCTTTCAACCATGTACATTTTTTATTTATTTCTTGAAATTCCAAGCTTACTTGAAAAATATATGAAATGACTATCACATTTTATTATTCTATTTCTTATTTTAACTATGTAAAATTCCTAATATTTAGGACTATTTTTTCTTCCTTTTAGGGTTTAGGAGTCCTATTTCCTAACAAACTGATTTATTCATTTTAGGTATACTTATTTACTATTGTTCATTGATAATGCTTTTATCGACTTACTGTTAACATTCAATTTTTACACCTTTTCTTTCGAATCTTAAGTGATAATTTTGTTTTCTTGAGTTTACATAATTTATTGACAAAAGTCACAAAAGGAAATGCTTTTTGAAGAATTTTGAAAGAAAAAGAGTGAACATTTTTAATATGTTTTGAATACATTTCTATTGAATTTTATTTCAAAGAAAACAAAAAAACTTTTTGATTTTGATCATTTACATATTTTGAACAAACAGATTTTTATTTCTTATTAAAAGTTAAGAAACTGAAATTAACACAAATATTAGATAGTTGAACTATTGTTATGTCAATGATTTTAGAATTCGAATATAAAAAACCATTGGCTAAAAGGGAAAAAAGAAATTACCAATGAATATAAAAAATTTGAGTTGGATATTATAATTATTTTAAAAGTTTGTGAAGGATATTTTTGGAATAATGAATATTATTAGGGATAAGAGGGTAAAATACTTGGTCAAAGATAGTTTGGCTTTTAAGCTGAAAAAAAAAGTTGGGATCAACCAACTTGTGGCTTTTGGCTTTTTTTAAGCTAGTTTTAACTTTTTTTAAGTTATGTTCTTTTTTGCCAAACACTCCCTACATGTAAAAATGGCTTAAAAGCTGGTTTGACCAGCTTTTAAGCCAATCCAAACAGGCTCTATATTATGATGTATATATATAAGTTATATATATGGTATAAATACATACATACATACATACATACATACATACATATATATATATATATATATATATATATATATATATATATATA
>MU669123.1:4761-153312 GCA_026770625.1 Nicotiana glauca
TTCCAATTATTAGGAATTATAGATTAAGTGTTTAAAACATTAGAAAAGTACTAATCATTTTGAGACAGTGTTTAACTTAGGACTGATATCATGAAAACATGCTAAGCATCATGGAAACAATGATAATAATCCCTAAGGGATCCAAATAATCGGCACGAAGCCCAAAACATGGCAGTCAGCCCAAATCATGATAGCATCAGGTAGGTTTCAGTCAATCAGGCAGTAAAATCAACAACCGGGACAGACCAAGTTACAATTCCCAACGGTGCTCCACTCCACGCTCATACCTGGCGTGCAAGTTACCACAATTCAACACTATGATGTGCAAATCCGGGGTTTCAAACCCTCAGGATATCATTTACAAGTATTACTCACCTTGAACCGGTGAAATCTCTATATCGCGATGCCCTTTCCCCTCAATTCGGCCTCCACGTGCGTCGAATGTAACCAAAATCAGAGTAAATGCATTACAATATGCTAAGGGAACAATACCCAATCGAAAACAAATCGAAAAATATCAAAAATCTCGAAACTAGCAAAACCCGAGCCCCGGGCCCGCTTCTCAAAAAATTACAAGACTCACTTTACCGGGTTCCTCGTCTTGCCACGAGTCTACCCATATCAAATTCATTAAAATCGGAGTCCATTTGACCCCTCAAATTCCAAGTTTACACTTTCTTAGGTTTCAAGCCCTAACCTCCATTTTTACCCCTTAAATCCTTGGCTTTTCAGTGTTTAAATCCTTGTTTTTACACCATAACAACATTATTCGAGTCTATAAATTCATACCTGATGGAATCCCCTTCGAATCCTCTCCAAATCGCCCAAAATCGCCTCTTCCCGAAGTCTAAAATGTTTTTCTTAACTTCTGAAATTCGCGAACACTGTTCATTAAACACAATCCAGATTTTCGCTTCTGCGGTTTCCATAACCGCTTCTGCGGTATCTCTTCCGCACCTAATTATCCATTTCTGAGGGTTTTCACTTAATTTCCCACGACCGCTTCTGTGACACAGAAACACGCTTCTGCGGATCTCTAAGTCCGCTTCTGCGGTCAATACTCCGCTCCTGCGGCCCCGCTTATGCGGACCAATTTCCGCTTCTGCGGAACTTCACCACCCAAGCCAAACTCGCTTCTGTGCTCCTTCATCCGCTTCTGCAAAACCGCTTCTGCGGTCCATTTTCGCAGAAGCGGAAATACTAGCTGATAGCAAAACAAACCTGAAGCCAAATTCAAAAACTTCTCGTTTTAACACCCGTTCTCACCCCGAGGCCCCCGGGACCTTAACCAAAAGTGCAGACATGATCTAATACCTTATTCAAACTTGTTCCAATCATCAAAATACTATCGTTAACATCAAAATCATCAAATTTCACCAAATCAAAGCCTAAGTTTCTTCAAAACTTCCGAAATGCATTTTCTATCAAAAATCCAACCAAACGATGACTGAATGACCTGAAAATTTGCAGATATATCCAAAATCACCTAACGAAGCTACTAAAACTCTCAGAATTCCATTCCGACCCTCGAATCAAAATCTCACCTATCAACCGGAATTCGTCAAAATTCAAACTTCGCCAATTCAAGCCTAATTCTACACCGAGCCTCCAAAATCAATTTCGAACGCACTCCTACGTCACAAATCATCCCCCGAAGCTAACCAAATTACCGTGAATTCACATCCGAGCCTTTTAACTATATAGTCAACTTCCGGTTGACTTTTCCAAAACAAGCTTCCTTCTAAGAGGCTAAGTGCCTCATTTCCAGTTAAAACCAATTCAATTCTATCCGATCAACTTAAATACTGACATTGAAACATAGAGCAACATAATATGGGGAAAACGGGGCGATAACTCACGTGACAACGGGCCGGGTCATCATAGAAGATGACCACTGTTAGAGCCCTGATCAGCACTGTAGTGAAGAAAGGATGGGACCTCTATCAATTGGATGTCAACAATGCATTCCTGCATGGAGACTTACATGAGGAGGTTTACATGGAGATTCCACAAGGTCTGAAGGTGGAAGACACACAGCTTGTGTGCAAATTAAGGAAGTCCTTGTATGGCCTTAAGCAAGCCAGTAGGCAGTGGTATGACAAGCTAGCAGATTCTATGTATTGTAGAGGTTTGAAGAATTCAACCAATGATTACTTCTTGTTCTACAAAAATCAAGGTGAGTCGTCAGTTTTGTACTGTATATGTTGATGATGTGATTCTTACTGGAACTAACTTTGAGGAAATTAAAGCACTGAAGACTTACCTCCACAACCAATTCAAAATAAAAGACTTGGGAAGGTTACATTATTTTTTGGGGCTAGAGATGATTTACAAGGATGATGGAGTGTTGATATCCCAAAGGAAGTTCATCACTGATTTTTTAAAAGAATATGATTGTATGGGTACTCTGCTATTTCATCTCCATTGGATTCCTCAACCAAGCTAAAAGCTGGAAAAGGTTCCTTAATGTCTGATCCATCTTACTATAGAAAACTAGTTGGAAAGCTTAACTTCCTCACAAACACAAGGCTAGATATTGCATACAGTGTACAACATCTAAGTCAATTCATGCAGACACCAAGAGAGCCTCACTTGAGGGTTGCCATACATGTACTCAGGTATCTGAAGAAAGACCCTACTCTGGGCATTTTTCTGTCCAATCAGATTGGGCAGCATGTCCTGACTCAAGGAGATCTGTAAGTGGGTATCTAGTTCTATTTGGAGGAAGCCTTATCAGTTGGAAGTCGAAGAAGCAAACTATTGTTTCATTATCTTCTGCAGAGGCAGAGTATAAATCACTGAAAAAAGTGGTTAGAGAATTGGTATGGGTGCAAAGGTTATTGGAGGAACTCACAGTCCCATGTACTGATCTCATTCAAGTGTTCTGTGACAGCCAAGTAGCAATACACATTGCTAAGAACCCAATGTTTCATGAAAGAACAAAACACATAGAGGTTGACTGTCATTTTGCGCGAGATAAACTGCATGATGGGCTGATTACACTTCACCACATTTCCACTCATGATCAATTAGCTAATATTCTAACGAAGGCTCTCACGGGAATCAAACATTCAGATTTTCTACACAAGTTGGCAATGAAACCTTCACCTCCAACTTGAGGGGGGTATTGAGATTATTGTATTTTTGTAGTATGTTAGTGTATTATATTTATCAGCTAATTATTTAGTTGTAGAAGGGTAGTATAGTCATTATAGTCATTAGCTGTAATTTTCTTTTCCACGCGTGTATATATACATTGTCTCTTAACAGTTACGAGGAGATAGAGAAAATTCCCAAACTCTCTCTCTCTTTCTAGAATCTTCTTCTTCTCTCTATGGCAGCTCGAGGTTAACCAACAATGGAGGTTGAGTCTATACGCTAGCTTCATTTTAACAAAGGCACGAATTTTATGGTGAAGAATGATGAGTTTTATACTTTTTATGATACATAATATTTGTTAGTTCTCTATATCAAAACTAGATTCGATCAAACTCTAAGAAGCTGGTCAGAACATTATTTATTTAAAATTTTAGTTTAGTATAGTTTGAAATTATTTTTATCAAAGGAAGATAAATTGAATAACTTTATTTATAAAAAAAATTAACTTCTAACATGTAGATTATATTTTATTAATGTTGCAAAATATCTGAGCATTAACTTAGTTGATATTGAATAAAGTAAAAAAATAACTTTTCTTATGAAAAGGTAAAATTTAAGAAGGATTTAATTGTTCTTGAAATACAGTTGAGGATGAAGATAATCTTGCCAAGAAGGAGAGAAAATATTAAAGTACAATAATTAAAATTCAAAGTCGAAAAAGATTAGTGATCTTTTTTTACAATGAAATAAAGTATGAGCTGATTTAATTTTTAATGTTGTATTTGACGAAAAAGTATTATCAATGTTGGTGTGAATCTATATACCAACTTCATTTACTCCATTTTTCTTATAATATAACATTCAAAATTTAATATCATTTTTTTCATCATTTTGATCCATAATTTTTCTTTTCTCAGTTATCTATATTTATATGACAATTATTCAATTGAAAAGGGTGTCAATGCAATTCACGCTATAGATAACTAACGCCGTTTATTATATGTTCATCTGAATGATTATTATTTTCTTAAATTTAAATATCTATTATTGATGTCAATAGATAAATAATATGAAGCAGGTTATTGTTCAATCTAAACAATTACTCGATGTCATGATACATCAATTGGAACAGATAAAAGGAACATAGGATCTATAAGGAAATATTAAGTGAGAAGCATTTTATTACATGTTAGTAACCCATAACATTTAAATAAATAAAAGAAAAATATTCTTTCTATCTCAGCTTATGGCAGTGGTCGAATTTTGAGAGTTAAAAGATTTTTTTGCTGACCACAATTTTTATATATGCCTTTAAAAGCTTTAGAGTGATATATATATATATACGCTTCAATAACTTAATTCTATGTTTGAGTTCAACGTCAAAACTAACTTCTTTGACTATCTAAATACACAAGCCAATTGGGACGGAAGGAGTAACATGTATCTGATCAAAGTTTGATTGTTCTTTTTTATAGATTCAAACAATATCTAATTATTTTGACTTCAACAAATAAGTCGTCTAACGACGATCCATATTAGTCATTCATAGAGTTTATAATTTATTTTCAAACCATAATTGTTTAATCAATACAAAACTGTTTATTATATGGTTCGGCATACACGTGCAACGCACGTGCCGAGAGACTAGTTATTATAAAATTAAAACCAAACAAGACATCGAGTCATATACGAAAATCAATTTAGTTTGATTTACTGTTTAAATTTTAATAATTCGACAATGCTTAGAACCTGTTTGGAAAGTCACCCTGTAATTGAATTTGGGTGTAATTACACAGTTTTGGCATGTTTGTGTGACCAAGTAATTATTCGATCAACATGTAATTAGGAGTAATTGAGGGGTATAACTACACTCTGCAATTCTCAAGATGTAATTAGGTGTTTATTGTTATTCTTTTTTCTTTTTAATTTATTTAAGTTTTTAAATTCTTTTTTTCAAATGTTATTTTTATATTTTTTATATTTTATTTCCTTATTTCTCATTTAACAACCTTTACTTCACGTGTTTCTATATAATTTCTCATATTTTATTTTTTATTAATTAATTTTCTTTATTTTATTATTATATTTAGCTATTTTATTATTCTAATTTTTCTAAAAAATTATATCCCGTAATCTTAGAAAGAATAAGTCATCCATAAACTTGACTTATAATGGGTGACATCATTAAAGTTGAACTTTATTATTGGATGAGATTATATGCAAACTTAACCATATTAAAATGATAGATTACTTTTTAATATTTAAATAATATTTGCATTTTTCAACTTTTATTTTTTGAGATATTTTTATTTTTTATTTTATTCATTTAGCATAATTGTGTTATTATTCTAGTTTTGAAAATACTTGTAACGATCCAACCGGTCATTTTGAGAATTTGCATTTCATTCGGTGGCTTAAGGTCTCGAGTAGCTTCGTATCATGTATTATGACTTGCACGTTTGGTCGAATTCGATTTTCGAATATTTCGCAATTGATTTGGAAGAACATCTTGTTTTAGAAGCTTAAGTGAAAAGAGTTAACTAAAGTTTGACTTTCGTGTATAACTTCGTATGGTGATTTTGGACTTAAGAGTATGTCCGGATATGGATTTGGAGGTTCATAGGTTGATATGATGCATTCTGGCAAAAATTGGAAATTTGAAGGTTTGGAAGATTGAGAGGTTTGACCGGGAGTTGACTTTGTGGATATCGGGCTCGGATTGCAATTTAGAGATTGGAATAGCTCTGTTATGTCATTAGGAACTTGCATGCAAAATTTGAGGTTATTCTGGATTGAATTGATATGATTTGGCGCGAGTTGTAGAAGTTGAAAGTTCATAAGTTCATTAAGTTCGATTTGAGGTACAATTCATAGTTTTGATGTTGTTTGATGAGATTTGAGGCCTTGAGTAGGTCCCCTTTATGTTATGGAACTTGTTGGTATGTTCGGACGGAGTCCCGAAGGCCCGGGTGTATTTCGGACGAGTTTCGAATCATTTGAATCATGTTGAGTGGAGCTAGTTTGGCAGGATCCGGTGTGATAGCACCTGCGGACCACAGGGCACATGTGCGGTGATCGCAAGTGCAAGGAGAAGGAGCTTAGAAACGGAAGCAAGGATAGATGAGGAAGACCGCAGAAGTGGATATTTGTGTGCATCTGTGCAACCGCAGAAGCGGAACTCCAAGTGCAGAAGCGCATTACTTTTCACATAAGCGACTTTGGCTGAGGCGAGGCATTTCCGCAGAAGAGAAAAATTTGGTGCAGAAGCGACTTTGGGGTCGCGAAAGCAGAATCTCTGGCAGAAAGTTTATAATTCGAGGGTTTGCCCATTTTTATCATATCTTGAGTTGTAGACCTCGATTTTGGACGATTTTGGAGGGGTTCTTCACTTGTTGGATTGGGATAAGTGTTTTTTATCCGGATTTGATTATATTTTATGATTTCATATTTTTTTTAAAGATTAAATTAGGGATTTGAAAGGGAGAAAATGAGGAGTTTTGTATAAACTTTTAAAAATATTAAATGAGGATTTGGAGGCCGATTTGATGTCGGAATTGGATAATTTTGGTATAGTTGGACTCGTATCGGAATGGATGTTCGGATTTTATAAATTTTGTAGGGTTCTAAGGTGTGGGCCCGGGGTTGATATTTTGGGTTGACTTTTTAGTTTTTCATTAAAGACCGTAGCTTTATTATCCCGAATTATTTCCTACGGTTTTTATTTATGATATTAATTTATTTTGGCTAGATTTAAGTCATCCGGAGGTTGTTTCACACGAGAAGGTTATTTAAAGTATCGGTTTAGCTTCTTTGAGGTAAGTATCTTGCCTAACTTTGTGTGTGGGAACTACCCCATAGGATTTGAGTCGTTTGTGTTATTTGTGTCATGTGAAAGCCGTGTACATGAGGTTAAGAGTACGTACTCGGCTTATATGTGGAAGTTGACTGGTTTAGATTCTTATGCCCCGTCATGTATTTATTTGGAATTTGTTAGCACATGTTATATCTTTTATTCGTCGTGTATGCTATCACATGCTTTATTTGAAGTTGTCATTACATGTCACATTCCTTACTTGTCGAGTTTGCTCTTATATGCTTTATTTGAAGTTGTTGCCACTTTTACCATTATGTGATTTCTTTTATTGTTGAGTTACTTTTAGTTGAAATTGTTATACATGATATAATTTTTGTTGTCGGGTTATTCTCATGCATTTTGACATAGTTGCTAGTTCATGTCATCTCTTTCGTTCTTAGCTTATTCATACACTAAAATTCTGCCATTTCATAGAAATACTTTCACTATTGTGTTTATCCTTAAACAACTAATTGCAATTGAGGTTATCGAAAGTCATTAATCTATTTTAATTGAAGTTGTATTGAAAGGGGGTGTTATTCCTTGTTGAGTTACTTTTCCGTTTATTTTGTTGTTATTGAGATTCTATACATATTGTGTTGAGCCGTGGGCTATTTTGTTGTGAAAATATTAATATTGTTGGATCTTTGGAAAGATTGTGGCCTACGAGCAATTGTGATACGAATTGATATGCCATGTTATTGTGATGTTAGCACATGTAAATTGTTGTGTGGATTGATTGTTGCTATGTGGAGTATAAGGGTGGTATTTCACCGTTGTTATTATGCGGGACATAAGGTTGGCATCCCACTGTATTTGTATATACTAAGTGATATGGGTGGATATTGTATTATTGTTCGGGCGGTGCGATAAGGGTGGCTATTATACAAAGTGATACAGATGGCTATCAGAGTGATATGGGTAGCTAATGATATTGTCAGGGTAGAGTGATACGGGTGGCTATCGGAGAGATAAGGGTGGCAACGTCAGGGATGATGTGTGATGGCTTGGGGACAATGTGTTGGTGATATGCATGTGTTATGGTGTGTTTTTCCTTGTGTATGTCATACACCTTACGTGACTTGTTTTGTTGCTTCGATGAGCTACTCGATGTCTTTAATATTACTTGTTGACTTAGGCTACAGTAATACACTCGCACAAGCATACATTGTAGTGTGTCACTTACACTAGCTCAGGAGTATGAAACTTGACATTTATTGATCATGCCTATGTATTTTTTTATTATTTGTTTTCATGTTGCCATTGAGCCTGTGATCATGCTGGGTAGATTGAGATATTGGCACGTGAGTTGTCCGTGCGATTGTGATTCGAGATGTGGGCACAAGGTGTCGTGAGTATATAATAGTGGGTTGAGACCCGTGACTTATGACTATGAGATGAAGTATCATGGAGTGACTTCGTTGTGAAACTTGTGGTAGAACTCCTCGGTTAATTGGTTGTCCTTTGTGTTCCTTAATTGATTTCAATTATACTTCACGGTGTTCTTATTACTTTACTATTTATATCACATGTTGGCTTTATTTCCATTTATTGATTTTTGCTTTCCATTATTAGCTTTATACTTCTATATTGTACAAGTTATTTTATCTAGTGAGTGTCTTGACTTGTACCTCGTTACTACTCTACCGAGGTTAGTCTTGATACTTACTAGATACTGTCTGTGTTGTACTCATACTACACTTCTGCACATTTTTGTGCAGAGCCAGGTATTGGAAATATCGGACTCGGGCAGAGTTAGCTTGTTGATCGCGAGGATTCAAAGTAGAGCTGTTTGGTCGTCTCCGTCCCTTGGAGTCCTTTCCTTATATTGTACTGTCAGCTTGTCACTTGAACAATACTGTATTTAGATCCTTGAGATCTTTCCATGTATTTAACTAGAGTTTGTGACTCTGTGTTACCAGTCTTGGGAGGTTGTTATGTTTATTGCCGCGTAGGCTCATTTCGCTCTTGTTTCAGTATTCATATTAAACTCTGTTTTTAATTATCATTGTTAAAACTGGCCTAACTGTTATTGTAATCTGCTTACCTAGTCTTAGAGACTAGATGCCATCATGACATCCTACGGAGGAAGTTTGGGGTCGTGACACTATTTCTCCTAATATTAAAAATAATGAATGATCAATAAACTTAGCATATTATTAGTGGTGTCATTAAAGTAGAATCTCATTGTTGAATGAGGTTATAGACTTATGTTTTCCTTTTCTTTTAAATTATATTTACTTAAATTATGTTGAAACTTATTTTATGTTATGTTATAATTTTATATAAGAGTATTATATTAATTTTTTTAGTAGTATTCACTTATTAATTCAGATTGCATACCATTCATGTTTCAGTTAAAATTGGTAGATGTTACGATCCGAATTTTTCGCCATCGGGAGTCGTGATGGCGCCTACTAATGTGAGCTAGGAAAGCCCACTGTTTGAACAAATTACCATTTTACCTATTTTATATCCTTTAACAATTATGAAGCAATAACGTGTAGACAATGGAATTTATAATAAGCAGAAGAAAAAACAACAACTATCTGAATATGTATCCAATACAACTATTTAAACAAGACTACCCAGAACTGGAGTCACAGCTTCACATACGGTCTAAGAATACTAAATACAAAGTTTGAAAGATAAATGATACATTGTTTCTGAAATAAGTAAAGGAAACAGGATAAAGGGATAGAGGGAGACGCCAGGGCCTGCGAACGCCTACAGGACTACCTTGGATCTCCGTATGGGCTGAAGGCAGCCACCCAAGCTAAGGTCCAAATGCTGCTCCGGGATCTGCACATAGTTCAGAGTGTAGTATCAGCACAAACTTGTGCAGTTTAACTATATGCAACGGAAAAGAAGAATAATTGTATACAGTCAAGTATGGGAGGGGAAAACATGCTGTGGGGAAACATCAATTAAGAATAGAAAGACAGTGGGTAAATAAGAGGAACACCAAATCTCAGCTAACAACAAGAATCAGAAATCAAACAAGTGCATGACATCACCATTCGTGCTTTTACTCTCGTCCTCACCAAAGCAATCAAGTAATGAAAATGTGCACGGCATTACCCTTCATGCTTTTACTCTCGTCCTCACCATATAATCAATATAATCGGTACGAAATTGTACATCGTGTCGCACGATATCACCCTTCGTGCTTTACACTTTTTCTCACAATCATACACGGCATCACCCTTAGTGCTTTAACACTCTTCCTCACCCAAACGACAATCACAAACAATAGGGTAAGGAAATAAATGAAATTACAATAAGAATCCCAGCAAGGGAACAATAGTTCAACAATTAAGTCCCGGTAAGGGAATAATATCAAGAACATCAACATCCCGACAAGGGAGATGGCACTAAAACAACAATGTCCCGGAAAGGGAGGCAATATAATGATACTCTTCTCTTTTTTACTTTTACTTCACAACTCACTTCACGACTTGAACCAATGCTCTAAAAGATTCAATTATCACTTATACTTTCACATCTCATTATACAACTTGAGCCAACACTCCTCAAAGTTCAAATGTCACAATTACTTCCACAAACTTTGCCCAATAATAGAAATCGTCAATCAAGGCATGAATAATACAACGACGTCATAATAATCACAATATAAGACTCACGGGCATGCTTGACACCAATGTATAGATACTCGTCACCATGCCTATACGTCGTACTCAGCAAATATCATATAGCAAATAGGACTCGACTTCTAATCCCTCAAGCAAAGGTTAGACCAAACACTTACCTCGAACTTCCACGGCCAACTCAAGCCTAAAACACCGCTTTTACTTTTGAGTTCGCTCCAAATCAATTGTATCTAGACATAATCGACTTAATAACATCAATAAACGCTAAACAATTCAATTCCAATGCTTAATTATTGATTTCCTACAAGTCTTCCCAAAAAGTCAAAAATTGACCCCGGGCCCGCTTGGTCAAAACACGAGGTTCGGACCAAAACCCAATCACACATTCATCCACGAGCCCGAATATGTATTTAGTTTTGAAATCCGACCCCAAAACGAGGTGTAAATTCCATTTATACAAAAATCCCTAACTCTACCCAAATCCCTAATTTTCTACCCTTAAGAACATGATTTAGGCCTAGAAATCTAATGGGTGTTAATGGAAATTGAAGAAAATGAGTCTAAAATTACATACCTATGGATTTGTGGTGAAGCTCTCTTTCAAAAATCGCCCAATTTGGAGTTTGGAAGAAGAAGTTATGAAGTTTTGGTTTAATCCCGTATGTGTTCTGTTCTATTTAAATGACTGGGCAAAATTGGTCTCTGCGATGGCATAGGGTAAGGGGGAACTGGGCATCGCGATCGCAGAGCATGGATTGCGATCGCATAGAGGAAAATGGGTTCCCTTCACAGGCTTGGTTTAACCCATTGCGATTGCGGAAGAAATAATGCAATCACATAGAACAATTGGTGACCTTCCATAATTTACTCTACATGATCGCGGAAGGACCTATGTGATCGCATAGCACAAAATAGGACCCCCTGAAATTTATACTATGCAATCATGAACCTTCATATGCGATCGCATAGCACGAGGACTTGGACACCAGCAGATAATAGTTTATGCAATTTCCTAAGTTCAAACACCTTCTGAGACCAATCTGAAACTCACCCGAGCCCTCGGGGCTCCAAACCAAACATGCATACTAACTCAAAAAATCATATGAACTTGTCTGTGCGATCAAATCGCCAAAATAACCTCTTAAACAACGAATTTAGCATAGAAATCTAAGAAATATCTCAAAACTCTCAAAGTGTCAATTTTCACAACTATGGGTCCGAATCACCTCAAACGGCTTCCGTTTCTTACCAAATTTCACATACTCATTTTAAGTCACAAATAAGACCTATACCAGGATCCGTAACTCTAATACGGGCCCGATACCATCAAATTTTAAACACATTTCATTTCAAAAACTCATAAATAATTTCAGAAAATAATTTTCTTTAAAAATTCATTTCTCAGGCTTGGGACCTTGGAATTCGATTCCGGGCATAAGCCTAAGTCCCATATTTTCCTACGGACCCTCCAGGACTGTGAAATCACGGGTCCAGGTCTGTTTATCCAAAATTTTGGCCAAAGTCAACTTTAATTCCTTTTAAAGTTAAAATTCATCATTTTCACATATTTTTCACATATTGGCTTTCCGGCTACACGCCCTGACTGCGCACGCAAATCGAGGTAATGCTGAAAGAGGTTTTCAGAGCCTAGAAATGCAGAATTTATTTCTAAAATAAGTGATAACCTTTTGGGTCATGACATTCTCCACATCTAAAACAACCTTTCGTCCTCGAACGGACATTAGAAGGAAGTACCTGAGTCAGGGAAAAGATGGGGATAACGGCTTCGCATATCGGACTCGGACTCCTAGGTCGATGCCTCAGCAGGCTGACCTCTCCACTGGACATGAACAGAAGGGAAATTCTTCGATCAGCTGACGAACATGCCAGTCTAGAATAGCTGTCGACTCCTCCTCATAGGACAATTCCTTGTCCAACTGGACAGTGCTGAAATCTAACACGTAGGATGGATCATCATGATACTTCTGAAGCATGGACACATGAAACACTAGATGAATGACTGATAAGCTCGGTGGCAACGCAAGTCTATAAGCCACCTCTCCCACTCGATCAAGAATCTCAAACTGGCCAATGAACCTAGGGCTAAGCTTGCCCTTCTTCCCAAATCTCATCACGCCCTTCATAGGCGACACACGAAGCAATACCCGCTCAATGACCATGAATGCCAAATCACGAGCCTTGCGGTCGACATAATTCTTTTACCTGGACTGAGCTGTACGAAGCATATCCGGAATGATCCTGACCTTGTCCAAGGCATCCTGTACTAGATTGGTACCCAGAAACCGAGCCTCTCTCGGATCAAACTATCCAATCGGTGACCGACATCGCCTACCATACAAAGCCTCATAAGGAGCCATCTGGATACTCGACTGGTAGCTGTTGTTGTAGGCGAACTCTGCTAAAGGCAAAAATGATCCCACGAGCCTCCAAAGTCAATGACACAAGCTTGAAGCATATCCTCCAAAATTTGAACAGTACGCTAGGACTGCCCGTCCGTCTAAGGATGAATGTTGTGCTCAACTCAACCTATGTGCCCAATTCTCGCTGAACTGCCCCGCAAAAACATGAGGTAAAATGCGTACCTAAGTTCGGAATGATAGACACGGGCACACCATGAAGACGAACAATCTCCCGAATATAGATCTCAGCTAACCTCTCGGATGAATAGGAGACTGCCACAGGAATGAAATGTGCTGACTTGGTCAGCCTATCAACAATGACCCACACTGCGTCAAAATTCCTCCGAGTTTATGGGATTCCAACAACGAAGTCCATAGTGATCCGCTCCCACTTCCACTCAGGAAGCTCAATCCTATGAAACAAACCACTAGGTCTCCGATGCTCGCACTTAACCTACTGACAGTTCAAACACCAAGCTACATAAGCGACGATATCCTTTTTCATTCTCCTCCACCAATAATGTTGCCGTAAATCTTGGTACATCTTCGTGGCACCCGGATGAATAGAGTACCGGGAACTATGGGCCTCCTCTAAAATCAACTCTCATAGCCTATCCACATTAGGCACACAAACTCGATCCTGCCATCTCAAAACTCCATCATCTCCTAAGGTAACCTGCTTGGCACCTCTGTGCTTCACCGTGTCTCTAAGGACACACAAATGAGAATCATCATACTGCCAATCCCGGATACGCTCCAATAAAGAAGAACGAGCGACTATGCAAGCTAACACACGGCTGGGCTTAGAAACATCAAACCTCATGAACTGATTGGCTAAAGTCTGAACATCTAAAGCAAGCAACCTCTCACCGATAGGAATGTAAGCAAGACTGCCCATACTAGTTGACTTCCTACTCAAAGCATCAGCCACCACATTGGCCTTTCCCGGATGATATAAGATGGTGATATCATAGTCCCTAAACTGGTCCAACCACCTTCTCTGCCTCAAATTCAACTCCTTCTGCTTGAACAAATATTGCAGACTCTTGTGATCTGTGAATACCTCACATGACACGCCATATAGATAATGCCTCCAAATCTTCAACGCATGAACAATGTCTGCTAACTCCAAACATGGACCGGATAGTTCTTCTCATGAATCTTCAATTGCCGCAAAGCATAGGCAATGACCTTGCCATCCTGCATCAACACCGCACCAAGTCTAATACGAGATGCATCACAATAAACTGTATATGGCCCTGAACCTGTGGGCAAAACCAATACTGGTGCCATAGTCAAAGCTGTCTTGAGCTTCTGAAAGCTCTCCTCACACTCGTCCGACCACCTGAACTGGGCACCCTTCTGGGTCAACCTGGTCATCGGGGTTGCAATAGATGAAAACCCCTCCACAAATCGACGATAGTAGCCTACCAAACCCAAGAAACTCCGGATCTCTGTAGCTGATGCGGGTCTAACAGTTCTTGGATGCCTTTATATTCTTTGGATCAACCTGAATACCCTCTGCTGATACAACATGACCCAAGAATGCAACTGAGCTTAACCAGAACTCGCACTTCGAAAACTTGGCATACAACTAACTGTCCCTCAGAGTTTGAAAAACCACTCTAAGATATTGATCGTGCTCTTCCCGGCTGCGGGAATAGATCAAAATATCATCAATGAAGACTATCATGAACGAATCCAAGTAAGGCCTGAAAACTCAGTTCATCAAATCCATAAAAACTGTTGGGGCATTTGTCAACCCGAATGACATCATCAGGAACTCATAATACCCGTACCAAGTGCGAAAAGTTGTCTTAGGGACATCGGATGCCCTAATCCTCAACTGATGGTAGCTAGATCTCAAGTCAATCTTCGAAAATACCTTGGCACCCTGAAGCTGATCAAAAAAATCATCAATCCTCGGTAATGGATACTTATTCTTGATTGTAACATTGTTCAACTATCGGTAATCAATACGCATTCTCATCGATCCATCCTTCTTCTTAACAAACAACATCAGTGCACCCCAAGGAGAAACACTAGGTCTAATGAAACCTTTTTCAATAAAGTCTTGCAACTGCTCCTTCAACTCTTTCAACTCAGGAGGGGCCATACGATATGGCAAAATAGAAATGGGCTGAGTGCCCGGAGCCAAATCAATACAAAAGTCAATATCCCTGTCGGGTGGCATACCCGGCATGTCTGAAGGAAATACCTCAGGAAACTCACGAACAACAGGCACATAATCAATGGAAAGAACCTCAACACTAGAATTACGAACATAGGCCAAATAGGACAAACATCCCTTCTCGACCATATGTCGAGCCTTCATATAAGAGACAACAATACGGGTAGAATGACCAGGAATCCCTCTCCGCTCTAAACAAGGTAAACCCGGCAAGGCTAAGGTTACATTCTTGGCATGACAGTCCAAGATAGCATGGTACGGTGATAACCAGTCCATCCCCAATATGACATCGAAATCAACCATGTCCAGAAGTAACAAATCTACACGAATCTCAAGACCCCTAATCACAACTACACACGAATGATGGACTCGATCTACCACAATAGAATCACCCATTGGTGTAGACACATAAACATGAGCACTCAAAGAATTACTAGGCATGACCAGATACGGTGCAAATAAAATGACACATAGGAGTACGTAGATCCTGGTTCAAATAAAACTGAAGCATCTCTACTACAAACCAGAACAATACCTGCGATAACTACATCGGAAGCCTCAGCCTCGGGCCTGGCTGGAAGAGCATAACATCAGGGTTGGGCCCCACCACCCTGGACTACATCTCTGGAACGGCCTGCTGCTGGCTGGCCTCCACCTCTAGCGGCCTGATCTCCACCTATAATACCTCTACCTCCACCTCTAGCACCTCTACCCCTACCTCTAGTTGGCTGGGTGGGCTGTGGAACACTCGGTGCTTGAACCATGGCACGGGAACCCTAATGCTAAGAGTTACTCGATGCTCGAGAGAAAAATCTAGCAATGTGTCCCATATCACCACAAGTGTAACAAGCCCTCAACTGCTGAGACTGCTAACCCTGACAACCTGAATGACCACCCTGAAAACTCTGGAGCGGCGGTACACTTATAGGAGCTGGTGGTGCATGTCGCGCCCCTTTTCCATCTTCACATTAAAAAAATCGAGTTTATGACATTTTGGTATGGGACAACTCATTCCTTTTGGGAAAGGGGTTTGCATTTTGAAGAGTCGCCACCTAATGATTTAAGGTACATTAGGACACCTCTAGGATTTATTTCTAACTATGCTTGGATAACCAGAGATAGAGTAAGGGCTTGCAATTATCCCAAGGGAAGGTGTTAGGCACCCCTCAGGATCTACTAATGTGGTTCTCGGCCAGATACTTTTTTGTGAATTTGTACAAATAAGCAAGTGTTGGCTCAAATAGTAGGGGATTTAAGTTTAAACACACAAGAGTTTGAAAACAATTACTGAAAGGCAAAATTTTGAAAAGAGTTACAATCTAAAACATGCTTATGAATGTAAGAAAAAAAAAAGAGGGGGTGCCCTAGGTTTGTAATATGGATCACATCGATGCAATACCCGGTATGACACTCCTCAAAAGAGGGGCTACACGTGGTATTAGCGCACCGGTCATCATATCCATATCTACCCTTCCCATCCCGTAAAGGTATTAAAGCAAGGATTGGTCTCGACCTCTATTGTGTGTTGTTACCTGTCTTATTCCTATTAGTCCCGGAGGAGTTTAGGACTACTATTCCTATAAGAGGGAGGTTTTAGGTTGACTCTTAGGTTTTAAAGGTAAAAGGCTAAGGCTACATACAAAAACACGTAGGACTTCATTTAAAGGGGAAACATGCAAGCAATTAGAAGGCTCATGTATACCTCCGCAAATAATGCATACAAATAGCACGACTTAAACACATGTAAGGTCTGAATTTTAAAATCCTAAAGCAGGGAGTTTGAGTCAGAACCAGATTCATTATATAACTCAGATAAGAAGTCCGAATCAGGCTTGCCTGTTGGTTGTAGTAGTTGTTAATTAACAAGGGCAATTCTAGTTTTTATTTGAATTATTACCTTAGGCTTGCCTAGGCGTAATAGTGATGTCTTATGAGCATGATGTCTATGTTGATTAGGAATGCAGTAAAACACTAACCAATTTTAAGCGGAAAACTTGAGATCCTATAGGCATGATCTCTATTATTAAAGCCATTTGGATCCTATAGACATGATTTCTAATTGTGTGAAAGTAAAGCATGATGAATAATTTTAGACCAAAGCAGATCTTGTAGGCATGTTATCTAAGAAATCATATTTTGAATGAAAGTAGACCTTATAGGCATATCTACCCAATTTTCCCACAATACACAACTACCCACCCTTTTCTCACTAATCACCCCAATATTGTTTACAAAATATTACAGACCAAATGATTGAATTACAAAAGAAGTGCAGAAATAAGAAATTACAACCAAAGGAAGCCTGATCTTGACTTCCTCTCTAAGTTATGTAATGAACCATTTCAATACCAATGTTATTCCAAAGTCTTTCCCATATCTGGGTGTGTCATAGTTCCCTAAGGACCTCAAGAGATCCCGAGCAGTGCTCACATCCAGATTTGCATAACCAAACAGAATGAGTGCAGTGTAGAAGGGCCAGCCCTTATATGTCTAGGTTCAAAAGGAGCTCAAGGGTCCCAAAGCAAGGCTCACACAAGAGGGGCAGAACCTAGATTCTAAGAGCATAGTGGAAGTGCAGAACAGATAGTTTGAAAAGAGTTTGTTTAAAACTGGACTGGCAAGTCCATTTTTTGAGAGGAATCCGTGACAGAAGTGTTTGAAATCAGTTGTAGTAATTACCAAAACTCGAACACACAGAATTAGTAATCATACAAAGGGGTCAAGGGATTTTAGGATACACTTGTCTGTAAGCACATGACCCCAGCAGGGGTATGGTTTGGACATACACAACAATAGCTGATACTGGCATGATCACAAACCAGCAAAAAGAACACAAACATATTGGAGGGGATAGGGGTTTGGGATTCATAAGATAGCAAGTACAGAATAAGTGACTGACAAAGTATGCCTTGAAACACACATAGGGGGAGTGCATTAATCTAAAGGGAAAGGGGAGCATTATAACATGTTGTTGGTAAAGTAACTTGACTACAGAACCATAAGCAGGAATAGACAAGAATGAGAGAAATTGGAACAATTATAGAAACATATTGTTGTTGAAACTTTTAAAAATAACTAGGACAAACCAGTAGAGAAAAGCAAGGTGTAGAAAGGTAAAGCAAGAAGGATTCCAAGTCTAGCCTTGGCTTTCAGCCGGCTAGACAAAGCAGTAGCACAAGTAGTAGTAAAGAAAGAGAGAGTCTTGAGTGTGTGAGTGTGTTTTTGAACTCAATTATTCGTGTCTTTGAAAGAAGAGAGAGTGGGGTATTTATAGTTTTGAAAATGAGTGAAGAATAAGTAGCAAGTAAAGTTTCAACTCAAACATGGAAATAACCACAATCGGAATCAATTAACTCAAGTACTTCCCTTTAATCAAGGGATTACTGCTCAAACGGATACTAACAGGGTTAATTAAGGAAAGAAATCAGTTTGAGACATATTGATTCTTGCCATATGAGGGGGTAATAAAAATATAACGTATGCCATTAAGTCCAAGTGCAGAAATATATATAATTTCGAGAAAGGATTCAAAGTAAAACATCACAGTAATTAAAGAAAGGGAATCAATCAATTTAAACAAAATGAGTAAAAATAATTAGGATTTATAAGGGAATATTTGCAATCAGTCGTAACTTGAGGAAATCAATATCAGTCAAGAAAGAATCATGATTCTGCACTTCAACATATAAATAGAAGGAAATAAAACGGCGTATTAGACCTGTAGGGTCAAACATATTGACAAAAGAATCAACACAAACATATAGTAGTAGTAGGAGTGGGTAGGATTCAGTAGTAAAAGAAAACTACTCGAAGCACAGTAGTCAAACAAAGTAAAGTAGTCTCATAGAACCAGAGTGCAGAGAACCAAGCTAACAGGTAAGAAAGTCAGAAACACGTAAAGAAACCTTTGAACTCACAGTACAAAGTGAGGAATTTTTTTTAAGAAATTAGTGTTTCAAAAATAGTCGAGTTTAAAAGAATGGTAAGAACTCAGAATCAAATAATTCAAATAAGGAACAGGGATTCAAACACAAAGAACTTAATCGAAACAATTGTACACAAAGACAAACAAAGGCACCTTCAAAACTCGGATAAAACCAAAAGACTTAGGGTTTTCAACATGATGAATCAAGTAGAGGAATAGCATAAACAAATCGGTCAAACATAGCATAATCGTAAACAACACTAGAATCAGAGAAGAGATATTTTAAAAAGAGATTGAGAAAACCCTAATCTGAAAACAAATAGTCACTTTGAAAGAAAATCAAAGAACCTTTGAAAAAACACATAAAAGTTCATAACGTGCATAGATCTAAGACAAATCTGAAAGAAAAATCGAAAAACTCTTAAAGCTAGGGTTTCAGAGAACCCAGAGAAAGTGAGAAAGACTTTGAAAAGTTACCGATCTAGCCGGAAAAGTCAAGGATCTGACTTGAACGGCCATAGATGGCCGAAAAAAGATCAGAGATAGAGGTTGAGTAAGTACTGGACCAGATCTCTTCGAGAACTATCCATGAAATCACACAAATGGGCCACCAGAAGACGTATGAGACAAATACATGCCTCAAATAGCCATAGGAGACCATGGATTAGGTGGGAATCAAAAGGGATTAGGGTGGAATTGGGTGACGGCGGCTAGGGTTTAGGTGAAGTTGCTGTGAGAGTCTGAGAGGAAGGGGTTCAAGGGTGGCAGACTGGTAAGAATGACTTAGGGTAAGGGGGTCGTTTGGGTTTTAAAATGGTAGGTGAAATGGTGGTCGTTGATCTGAATGATCAACGACCTAGATTAAAAGGATAGGTGGGTCGATTTATGAACTTGGGTTTGGTCCTGGTCCGGTGGGTGTAATCGGATTGGGAATTAGGGGTATGATTTGTGTTATGATTGAAAGCCAAATATGGCTAAGAGTTAAATAGCCACTTTTTCCTTTTTATTTTTGTAAAAAATAGCAAATAGTTTTTAAAAATAAATTGAAAATACTAAGATAATTATAAGACATAATTAACAATTTAAAAATACAAGACTCAATTTTATGAATATAAGAGACAATTAAACCTTAAAATGGCTAATATTGCAATTATGTATAATTTAGCTTTAAAAATTCTAAATGAATTTGTAAAAATATGCAAAAATTATTTTTGCCATATTTTGGCATAAATATAAAAATCCAATAGATGAATTACCAAAATAATAATTTTAAAAATAATTATTGGGGATTTTATGGATGAAAAATGGAAATAAATCAATTTAAAAACCTTGAAATTATGGGAAAAATAATAAAATGCTTGGACATGCTTATATATGCATATATATGCTATTTTAAAGTTTTTGCATATTGAAAATATATAGGAAAAAATTGGGTATCAACAGTTGCCCCTCTTTACTCGGGAAGGATGAAAGAGTTGTCGGGCAAAGATATGATGGCCAATTTTGACCGAGCAAAATGGTTTCAAGAAGTTTTTGGCTGAACCCTGGCTTCTGAGCTGCCTAAATATCCCTGGTTTTATGGGAATCAGGCCATATGTAGTTCGGGATCCATCAGCGGAGTGTACCGATGAAGACATTTCAAGAATGGACGCAATATCTAGGGCTGGGTGAGTGATAGGCTTACAGGAATGGCTAGATTTGATAAGGTTGCGGGAACTGGAGTTGGACCACTCCTGCCGGGATGGCCATTGCGCGTCGGTTTACCTGCAATTAGAAACAATACAAGCGTATACTATGCGTAAATTTAAACATGATGCAAATTTCCGTCGGACCATGAAGGTTGTCTTTGGACGGTTAGGGTAACGTCCTTAGACCATGATGTCCTAGGCCATGAAGCGTCTAATAAAGGATTCGCAGGCCATAAAATGATGCTCTCGGGCTATGAGGATGGTGCCTCCGAACCATGATGCCTTTGAATAATGATATGCAAAAGATTGAACAAGATCCTCAGGCCATGACATGGTGTTCTCGGGCTATAAAGATGGTGCATCCGAACGATGAAGCCTTTGGATGAATTGGCAATATTTCATCCCATGAAATATGTAGTAGTATGATACGGACAAAACAGAGCTTAGTCTTGCAAATTAAAGGGTAGAGCTTAGCCTGTAAGAAAATCTAAATAAATAGTATTTGAGATGGCGCTTAGTTTTGAAGAAAATTGGAGGCAGAGCTTAGCCTTAGAAGGCAGAATGATAGCCTTATGCAAAGATGTTGTTGGAGGTAGAGTTTAACCTTGGAAGGTAGAATGGTAGCCTTATGCAGAAATGCAGATGGAGACAACGTTTAGTCTCGGAAGGCAGAATGGTATCCTTATGCAGATTGGAAGGTAGAATGGTAGCCTTATGCAGAAATGTAGATGGAGACAATGTTTAGTCTCGAAAGGCAGAATGGTAGCCTTATGCAAATTGAAAGGCAGAATGGTAGCCTTATGCAAATTGAAAGGCAGAATGGTAGCCTTATGCAGAAATGAAGATGGAGACAACGTTTAGCCTCGAAAGGCAGAATGGTAGCCTTATGTAGAAATGCAGATGGAGATATTGTTTAGTCTCGGAAGGCAGAATGGTAGCCTTATGCAAGAAATAAAGTGAAAAATGGTAGTAGAGCTTTCTTAGCTGATAGCAGATTGCGGCATCGTGGTTACTGGGAGCATCGTGACTATGGACAATTACTTGTGCATGCTGCTAGAAAATGTTGGCAAGTGTAACGATTCGGAGAGTCATGTTCTCGAACGATGTTTGTTCCGTGGGTATATAGTGTGCTTAAAGATTTCTCAATCCTAGTGCCTGTATCCAAAGAAAAATCGTGAATTTTGTAAAGGGGATGGTTAGTTCGTACCCTCATTGGCTTTTCTTGACTCGTTTGGCTTCGATCCGGAGATACCGTTTACATCATTGGGGTAGCGTTGCTAAACAAAGCAATTTCTGTAATAAACATGCATGATTTTGTGAAAGTATGACATAAATGTACAATTGAAAGTAACTTTTCTAGATGAACCGATGATTGTGGCGTAGCTCGGGACATTGCAACCTCTCCCGCTACGGAATTTTGAGAGTCCTCCTTAAAATTCTGCCCCATTTTGATGGGTTGACGCTTCTGACTGTTGCTCATGCGGTGATCAGCTGATATTACTTCGGAATTTTGAGGGTCCTTCTCAAAATTCTGCCCCAGTTTCCAATTGCGGGGGGAAATGAAAATTTTATTGAATTGTGACCGAACCCATAGGGCTGCGTACGCATCCCCTCTTAAACGGGAATCAGGTCAGGCGTAGTTCACTTTATATCATATAAGGAAAGCATAAAGATTACACATAGTAGCTCTTGACTACATCTGAATTGATCGGCTTTGGCCACACTTCTCCGTCCATTTCTGCATGTATGAGGGCTCCTCATGTCAGCACCCGGTGAACTATGTATGGACCCTGCCAGTTTGGAGAGAACTTTCCTTTGGCTTCATCTTGATGCGGAAAAATTTCTTTAACATCAGCTGTCCCGGTGTGAATTGTCTTGGCTTGACTCTTTTGTTGAAGGCTCTAGACATTCTGTTTTGGTAGAGTTGACCATGGCAAACTGCATTCATTCTCTTTTCGTCTATGAGGGCTAGTTGCTCATAACGACTCTTTACCCACTCTGCGTCGTCGAGCTCAGCTTCTTGTATGATCCTTAGGGAAGGAATTTCTACCTCATCAGGAATGACAGCCTCTGTACCGTAAACAAGCATATAGGGGGGTTGCCCCGGAATGTGCAGTCTGTGGTACGATACCCTAATAGAGCAAATGATAACTTCTCCTGCCACTGTTTATGCTTCTCTATCATTTTCCTTAATATCTTCTTGATATTCTTGTTGGCGGCTTCTACAGCTCCATTCATCTGAGCCCTATAGGCTGTAGAATTCTTGTGTCTGATATTTAAGGTTTCATACATAGATTTCATCAAGTCACTATTGAGGTTGGAGCCATTATCAGTAATGATCGACTCTGGAATCCTGAATCGACAAATAATGCGACCGCGGACAAAGTCTGCCACGACTTTCTTAGTTACCGCTCTGTAAGATGTTGTTTCGACCCATTTGGTAAAATAGTCAATTACTACTAGGATAAACCTGTGTCTGTTGGAAGCGGCAGGTTTGGTCCAATAACGTCCATTCCCCAAGCGGCGAATGGCCACAATGAGCTTGTTGTGTGAAGCTCGCTTGGAGGTAAATTTATCATGTCTGCATGTATCTGATAGCGGTGGCATTTTCGAACATACTGGATGCAGTCTGTTTTCATAGCCATCCAAAAGTAACCAGCCCGGAGTATCTTCTTTGCTAAGACAAAACCGTTCATATGTGGACCACAAGTCCCGGCATGAATTTCCTCTAGTACCTTGGATGCTTCCTTTGCGCCGACACATCTTAATAGTCCCAAAATCAGGAGTCCTCCTATACAGGATTCCTCCGCTGTGAAAGAAGTTTTTGGATAATCTCCGAAGTGTGCATTTCTGAATAGGAATTGCAAGCTCTGGGTACTCTCCTTTCGACAAATATTCCTTGATATCATGAAACCAAGGCTTTCCATCTGCTTCTTCTTAAACATGGGCACAGTAAGCCGGCTGATTATGGATTTTCACCGGAATAGGATCAATGAAATTCTTGTCTGGATGTTGTATCATAGATGATAGGGTAGCCAACGCATCGGCGAACTCATTCTAGAATCTGGGAATATGCTGGAATTCTGTCTTTGTGAACGTCTTTCTTAATTCTTCTATGTGATGCAGATACATGAGTATCTTGGAGTTCTTGGTTGTCCATTTTTCTCGTACCTGATGTATAAGTAAGTCAGAATCTCCAATCACTAAAAGTTGTTGAACGTTCATGTCAATGGTCATTTTGATCCCTAAGATGCAGGCTTCATACTCGGCCATATTGTTGGTGTAGGGGAACCTGAGTTTGGCAGATACCGAATAATGCTAACTGGTTTCTGACACTAGGACTGCTCCTATGCCAACTCCTTTGAAATTTGTTGCTCCATCGAAAAATATTCTCCAACCTTTATAGGATTCTGCAATATCTTCTCCTATGAATGATACCTCTTCATCAGGAAAATAGGTTTTCAGGGGTTCGTATCCTCCATCCACGAGATTTTCAGCAAGGTGGTCTTCCAGTGCTTGTCCTTTGACCGCTTTGTGAGATACGTAAATAATGTCGAACTCACTCAGTAGGATTTGCCACTTGGATAGCTTGCCGGTGGGCATGGGCTTCTGAAAGATGTACTTCAAGGGATCCATTCTCGATATGAGATATGTAGTATACGCGCAGAAATAGTGCCTCAGCTTTTGAGCTACCCAAGTTAAAGCATAACATGTGCGTTCCAATAGAGAACATCTGGCCTCGTACGGGGTGAACTTCTTACTGAGATAATAGATAGCATGTTCCTTCCTCCCTATTTCATCATGCTATCCCAGAACGCAACCAAAACCTCCATCTAACACTGCAAGGTAGAGTAATAAGGGTCTACCTGGCTCGGACGGGACTAAGACTGGTGGTGTTAATAGGTACTCTTTAATTCTGTCAAAGGCCTTTTGGCAGTCATCAGCCCATTTGGTAGCGGCATCCTTCTTCAACATCTTAAAGATTGGCTCACAGATAACTGTAGACTGTGCTATGAATCAGCTGATGTACTTGAGCCTTCCCAAGAAACTCATCACATCCTTCTTTTTTTTTTAGCAGTGGCAGTTCTTGAATGGCTTTGACTTTCGATGTATCCAGTTCTATTCCTCAGCGACTCACAATAAACCCAAGCAATTTCCCAGTAGGAACCCCGAATGCACACTTTGCGGGGTTTAGTTTCAGGTTGTATCTCCGCAGTCTGTTGAAGAACTTCCCCAAATCTTCCAGGTGGTTTGTGACCTTCTTGGATTTGATAATAACATTTTCCACATATACCTCTATCTATTTTTGTATCATACCATGGAAAATAGTAGTCATGGCTCTCATGTAGGTGGCCCCTGCGTTCTTCAGGCCGAATGGCATCATCTTGTAGCAGTACATTCCCCACGGCATAACGAAAGCCATTTTCTCAACATCTTCCTCATCCATCCAGATCTGATGATAACTAGTGAAGCAATCTACGAATGACTATAACTCATGCTTGGCACAATTGTCAATCAGGATGTGTATATTCGGCAAAGGGAAGTCGTCTTTTGGACTGGCCTGTTGAGATCCCGGTAGTCGACAAAGACTCTGACTTTCCCATCCTTCTTTGGTACTGGCACAATGTTGGCTAACCATGTGGGGTATTCTACTACCCTGAGAACCTTAGCTTTGATCTGCTTGTTGACTTCCTCCTTGATTTTCAAACTAATATCAGGCTTGAACTTTCTGAGCTTTTGCTTTACCGGCGGACATGTTGGATCGTTTGGCAGTTTGTGAGCTACAATGGACTTACTCAAACCAGTCATGTCATCATAGGGCCAGGAGAATATTCCTCATACTCTTTTAGGAATTCTATATACTCTTTCTTCTCTGATGGCGGCAGATGAATGCTGATTCGTGTTTCTTTGACGTTTTCTGCATCTCCCAGGTTGACAATCCCGGTCTCGTCCAGGTTGGACTTAGGTCTGTTTTCAAAATTCTCGACTTCTTTAAAAATATCGTCAGGTATGTCATCTTCCTCTAAATCAATGTCTGTTTGTTGCGTTGTCTCATTGCATGTCATAGTCATTAGTTCATCAAGACAAGTAATAGTAATGTTGTATAAGTAAAGTAATGAGAGAAAATGATAGCAATGAGTGTTGATTCATAATAAAAGTCAAAATGCTTTGATAAATTGCATAACAATTTTGAACATTGAAGATCTTATTGTGGGAATTGAAATACGAAAAGAAAATCATTTATTAAAAACAATGGATAATGCTTGTTTTAACCTTGCTACCCTGAGGCACGTCGGACTTTGGTTGTCCTGATGATCCAATTCTTGAGATAGGCCCCTCTGCTCATAGCCTGTATGGAAGGGCAATTCTCTCCCTCCTCCTTGAGAATAACACAATAGTCCATATCATCGTCCCCTAGAAACAAATTCTTCACTGTTGCAAGTGCTTCTTCCTCATCTGACCCATAGATGATGTCGGCTTGTTGGAAGGTCTACTCCAGATGTGGTATTAGCTGCTCTAGTGGGTATTAAGGACCGCTCCATGGTGGCAACTAGTTGTTGAATTCTTCCCAGGTGTATTCGTACCCCAAACCGAAAGTAGTGTCGTGTTTCTTGAGTTTTATAGGTTTAAAGATTCCCTGGAGTTTCTTGCAGAACCCCTTTCCAGGTTCATACCTACTCCAATTCAGTATACTCTCGATTTTGTTATCCCACAATTTGTCTTTGTCGATAGCATTGACCCGCTCGGTGTGGTGGTAAGTTTCTCCACCCAAATTCCTTCTTCCCTCGATCGCTGGAATGATCTGGTGACTGTATATGGGGTTTCTATCATCTCCGTAAATGATCACTTCCTGGTGATTTCATTCAAACTTTATAGCCTGATGCAGCATTGACGCTACGGCCCCAGTGGAATAAATCCATAGCCGTCCTAGCAGCAAGTTATAAGATGCTGGTACATCTATCATCTGGAAATCAACCTCGAACCAAGTTGGTCCCATCTGCAGGCATAGACTAATCTCACCAATGGTGGACCTCTAAGAACCATCGAAGGCTTTCACGTTGATTGCTCCCTCCTTTATCTCGTGCAGTCCTCTACCCAGCTTCTTGAGTGTTACCAGCGGACAAATGTTAAGACTGGAACCTCCATCAATCAGGATTTCGTCTTCATGAAAAGTGATCTTATGGCTTTCCAGAACTTGTCCTACCATGTTAGCCATTTCCCCGCCAGTGATGTTACTTGGTACATATGCTTCACTTAGAACCGTTAACAGAGCATTCTTGTGCACCTCAGAATTTTACAGCAAAGCGAGAATGGAGATTTGTGCTGGCATTTTGTTCAATTGGTCGATGACCGAATATTCCTTGGCCTGTATTTTCCTCCAAAGGTCATCTAGACCTGTCTCAATGGGGGGTGGCTGATCGGAGGCCTTCTTGCTTGATTCGGCTAGATGTTCAGGGGTATAGACTCTACGAGTTCTTGTCATACCCTGTGCTGCAATAGTTTCTTCAACCCTGACCTTGCCCTTCCTTCTTGCCTCGGCTGTATAGTCCTAGGGTACAGCCTTTGTATAGAATGGTGTCATGGCAGACATCACCACTGGGATCGGTGTGGCTATCCTTACTATGAATGGAACATGTGCCTTGGGTGGCAAAACTACAACCTCAAATGGTGCGGGAGCATTTGCTGGAGACACAAATTCAACCTCAATTGGCGCCGGTGTCTTTGCGGATGCTATTGTTTCAAATTCAAATGGTACAGACATATTCACCTTAGCATCCTCAGATGGCTGGATCTAGACTATGATTGGATTGAGAGTGACTGCTGGCTTCTTTGGATCATCACCTTCTGCTATCAACCCGATTGATCCCTTGGGATCCCAATCATCCTCTATTTCAATCATGTGGATACCTCCACCCTTATGGTCTGGCAGAGGGTTGTTGCAAACATTTGGAGCAGTTTCCTTTGCCACAATGATCTTGTTATCAATCAAGGATTGTATCTTGTCCTTCAGGGAGCGGCATTCATCGATGGTGTGCCCTTTCATGCCGGAGTGGTATGCACAGGACTTATTTGGATTAACCCACTGAGAAGGGTTCTCAGGGGTTGCAGCAGGGATGGGAGTGAAATAACCAGCGGCCTTGAGTTTCTCATATAGCTGGTCAATAAGTTCAGCGATGGTGGTATATTATTTTGGTGGTCTGCGATCAAAATTTAGTCGAGGTCTAGGGAAGTTTTGGCATGCAGGGAGTGATTGGTAATGGGATGGTTGAGCATTATAGATTTGGTATACATTAGCGGGTTGGGAGTATCTGGGTGAAGTAGGTTGATATGTAGGAGGTGGAGGTGACTGATAAGTTGGTGGTGGAGCTTGGTATAAAGGTGAGGGTGCTTGGTAGTTCGAAGTTGGATGATATGTGAGTGGAGGTGTTGGGTAAGTTTGGTATTAAGGGGAGATTTGGTCCTTTGTGCAACCATCACGGCCCGTACGTCCCTTTTCTTAGACATACCACCAGACTGTAAAGCCTTATTTGTAGCTTTCAAGGCCTCAAAGTTTGTAATAATACCGCTTTTGATGCCTTCTTCAATTCTTTCACCCAATTTGATAATGTCGGAGAATTTGTGGTTCTCAATTATCATCAACCGTTCATAATACTGCAGGTCCTGAGCCCGAAAAAAGAACTTGTTCATCTGTTCCTCTTTTAAAGCAAGTCTGACCTTAGTAGCTTTGGACCTTCAACGAGTAGCATACTCGCGAAATGTCTCAGTGGGCTCTTCTTCAAGTTCTGAATATAGAACACGCCTGGTGCGTTCTCTGTATTAAACCTGAATCGATCCATGAAGTCAGATGCCATGCCTACCTAGCTCGACCACTTCTTGGGATCTTGGCTGATGTACTAGGATAATGCATCTCCTTTCAAACTCCTCATGAACAGTTTCATGCGGATCCTTTCATCTTTTCCTACTCCAACCAGTTTGCCGTAATATGTCCTCAGATGGACCCTTGGATCACCCGCACCATTAAACAACTCAAACTTAGGAGGTTTGTACCCCTCAGGCAATTCGACATTAGGCTGTATGCAAAGATCCTCGTAGTTCAGCCCTTTGATTCCTTTGCTTCCTTCAACACCCTGAATCCGGCTGGATAATTTCTTAAGTTCTTAGGCCAAGTTCCTGATAAGCAGATCCTTTTCATCACACTTAGGTGTGCTTGAGATAGGTTGGGTGGAGTGTGGCAAGGTCTCCACGTAGATAGAAGTGTTATGGTAGCCTGGTGTGTGGGTGTGGAAATGGTCATTTATGGAATTTTGAGGTCCTGGGATGAGTAGTGGAGTGTTGTTTGGGATATGGCAGGTGTTGCATTGGGTCTTTGGTGGAACAGTGTAATGGTGAGGAACGGGATGATTCTGTTGCTTTGGGATATTTTGAGGAGGTGTAGGGTTTTGAGTGTTGGGGAAATTGATATCTGGGGTGCTGAGGGAAAATGACAGGCTTTCCAGATTCCGAACCTGATCGAGCTCTTCTTGGAATTTCAGCAACTTATGTTCCAGTTGTGACACATTCTCCTTAGGAACCTGAGTACCATGGCCATTAATGGCCTCTACCCGATCAGTTGGATTCTCCTTACTGGCATTGTTCAAATCTTCCATCTTGCTTTTGTTCTTGTTTTTGACAGGACTAAGAGGAGGAGTGGGTGGAGGGCCCTGGATCTCGTGGAATATGATGATGCCAGAGTGCACGAACTAACCTTTAGGGAAGGGAGTAATAAAAGAAAAATAGAAATAAAAACAAAAAGGTGATCAAGTTAGTGGGGATTATAAAAAGTATTACAATATTTAAACACATAGTGCAGGAATATAAATCGTGTCCTAATTTGGGGACCTCTTTGTGCCCCAGGTAGGCCTAGCCACAAATTGGTTTGGAGTACTTAGAATGCTAAATGACTCATTTTATTGATATAAAATAAGACGAATCCCAAATCGACACTAAATAAACAGGAAATAAAAGTCACTAATGGCCATTGGCCTTATTACATTTATGAAGCAAAAAGATAAACTCCTATCTACTTGGTCCCAGAAGGACCTTCCCTAGACTCGGCATCCTTGGCTCCGTCGAACAGCTTCCCCAACTCGCGAAGTCCCAGCAACAGGTACGCCCTGGCTAGATGTCCGCCTTCGGTCCCTTTAGCATTTCGACAATCTTCGACCCTCTTGAGAAACTTTCTTTCTAGTTCTACTATGCCTCGCTCCAAGTATCCCAGCCACTTGTTGGCACTGACAGCCATGTTCTTCTATTCCTCAATCAGCTTCTAATTGGACTCTTGTATCTCGCGGTGTTTGCTTTTGTACTCACGGATCCTTTTGCGTAACTGGTTGTACTTGACCTGCACCTCGGCTTATTCATCTACAATCCTGTGACCTCGAGAAAAACCTGGTTGGCCCAGACCGTCTTGATTATCTTCCAACCAAGCCAAATATAAAGGAGTACAACCGGCGTGATGTCTGTCTGGCTTGATGGTGTCTTTCCCCAGTACAATCTTGCAGTGCCACATATGCTAGGCCTGGCACTTGTAGGGACTATCATCATTTTGGAAGTCGGCTTTTAAATGACTTATCTTATCGGCCCTGGGTATGATTTGCTTCCTACCAGCTTGCCTCTTAACTCGAAATGGGATGTAGGGATATATTCCTCTTAGACTAATCAGTATCAAGAAAGGTGCATCTCTGGATCGGGCGATGAACTCCTCGGTCGGAAACTACTCGAACATCCATTGAACTTGTTCTTCAGTCAGATTATCAAAGAGCTCGACTCATCCTTTGGCATGCTCAGGCTGAGCGAACATGTCCGGGATGTAATTCATTCACTTTGGATGGTGGAAAGCGATATGATCATCCCAGTCCCTTCGCTGAATTTCTTGTCGATATTCGCTCTTTTGGAGATGCTCCATGAGCCATAGTTGAAGTAGTAGATTGCAGCCTTCGAAGTGTTTTGGCCCTTATTGACACTTCTCTAAGGCTCGGTATATTCTGCAATGATCATGGGCATAATGATGAATGCCTACCCACCAATCCCCTCTATTATAGTTTTGGTTACCATGGCCAGCCTGGTATGTATTCTCCCTTTCTTCGTTGGAAATACGATCAGACCCAGGAAAAAAACCATAAAGACGAACACCCTACAATGAATATGTCAAAAAGACATGATGGCAAACTCGTTAGGGTAGGTGCGGTAGGATTTGCTGTGACCGTACCTTTCATAAGGTAGTCAAAAGGGATGTCTGATTCCTTTAGGCATGTCAATTCTGTGTTCTTCTTCAAACCCATCATTTTGAGGAAACCCCTGCCTTTGCGGTTCTCAGGCATTAGCAGACCCAGATTTTCCCACACTAGACCGGCCAGTCCTCCTATGTCCTCTATCAAGGGCGTCATTTCAATGTCCCTAAAGCGGAACACGACCATTTCACAATCCAAAAATAGTGTGACAGCTTCTATGATCATGTTGTTAGGTTCGATCTCCAGAAGGGATGGTAGATTTTCCAAGTATTTTCTGACGAGATTTTGGTCACTAGAGTGTAAATCTCTCCACCAGCTTAGCAGTCTTGGGTGGATGTTGGTGACCATGCCGAATCTAGGGACTTCGTGCCTCATATTTCTGCAAGACAGATAAGGTTAGGCCCTTAACCCCACTAGACTCGACTATTTAATACCAACAATTAGCATGAAGCATTTAGTTCTCCAAATAAATGCACAGAACGTGGTGATGTCCGTTTGGGTTCAGGAAACCCAGTGGACTTTGGACAAGGCTATCTTAAAGGATCATTATATGGACAACATAACTGACCCGGCTAGATTTGACCATGATGCATGCTCATTTTAACAGAGTAAGGTTTCTATGGGGTTTGAGACTGGTACCCTTGAGCAGACAAATCAAGGGGGAAGGCAAGGGACTGTCGACTGCACCACTGATCGACTAGTTTTACCGCAAATATATCTTTTCGAATTTATGGGGTAATGATATAGGAAGAACGCAACCACTCATTAAAAGCATTGCTATGGTAGTTGTTTGGGAAGAGTGGAGTATGATGTTGAGCATGATTATGAAATAATTTAAAACATGTTGGCACGTATTTGCATGTTAAGAAAGTAATAAATACAACAGTTTCATAATTTAAAGCAGCAATAAAGGAGGGAAACAAGGAAGATATGTCAGTTTTGCTGCTGAAAAGAGATTAAATGCTTAAAGGAATTTAAAAAAAAATTGCACATAAGGGAGGTACAAATTCACAAGAACAATCAGAAGTGGTAAAAGCCTAAATATCCCTAGCAGAATTGTCATGCTGTCGTGCCCCCTTTTTCCCTTTCACATCGGGAAATCAAGTTTATGACATTTTGGTATGAGATAACTCATTCCTTTTGGGAAAGGGGTTTGCATTTTGAAGAGTCTCCACCTAATGATTTAAGGTGAATTAGGACACATATAGGGTTCATTTCTAACTATGCTTGGATGACCAGAAATAGGGTAAGGGCTTGAAATTATCCCAAGGGGAAGGTGTTAGGCACCCCTCAGGATCCACTAGTGTGGTTCCTGGCCAGACAGGTTTTTGTGAATTTGTACAAATAAGCAAGTGTTGGCTCAAATAGTAGGGATTTAAGTTTAAACACACAAGAGTTTGAAAACAATTATTGAAAGGCAAAATTTTGAAAAGAGTTACAATCTAAAACATGCTTATGAATGTAAGAAAAAAAAAGGGAGAGAGGGTGTCCTAGGTTTGTTTGTAATATGGATCACATCGATGCAATACCCGGTATGAAACTCCTCAAAAGAGGGGCTACACGTGGTATTAGCGCACCGGTCATCATATCCATATCTACCCTTCCTATCATGTAAAGGTATTAAAGCGAGGATTGGTCTCGACCTCTATTGCGTGCCGTTACCTATCCCATCCCTATCCGTCCCAGAGGAGTTTAGGGCTTCTATTCCTATAAGAGGGAGGTTTTAGGCTGACTCTTAGGTTTTAAAGGTAAAGGCTAATGCGACATACAAAAACTCGTAGGACTGCATTTAAAGGGGAAACATGTAAGCAATTAGAAGGCTCATGTATACCTCCGCAAATAATGCATACAAATAGCACGACTTAAACATATGTAAGGTCTGAATTTTAAAATCCTAAAGCAGGGAGTTTGAGTCAGAACCAGATTCATTATATAACTCATATAAGAAGTCCGAATCAGGCATGTCTGCTGGTTGTAGTAGTTGATAATTAACAAAGACAATTCCAGTTTTTATTTGAACTATTACCTAAGGCTTGCCTAGGCGTAATAGTGATGTCCTACGAGCATAATATCTATGTTGATAAGGAATGCAGTAAAACAGTGACCAATTTTAAGCGGACAATTTGAGATCCTATAAGCATACTTTCTAATGGTATTAACTTAAAGCGGTGTTTGAAGACTTATTACAGAGGCGACAGATTAATTAACTAATTCAAAATAACAACATGAATTAAATTGCTTCTCCAGCTAAACTGGTTTTAAGTTCTATAGGCATGATATCTAGTTATAGCTGATTTTAATTCCTAAATGCATAGTATTTAAGTATTAAAGCTGATTTTTGGACTTATAGGCATGATTTCTAGGGAGACGAATTTGAATACATGCTGTAATGAAAATTGAACTTCAATTTCTTTACACCCTATAGGCATGATTTCCAATTATAAAGCCATTTAGATCCTATATGCATAATCTCGATTATTAAAGCTATTTGGATCCTATAGGCATGATTTTTAATTGTGTGAAAGTAAAGCATGCTGAATTTATTTTAAACCAAAGCAGATCTTATGGGCATGTTATCTAATAGATCATATTTTGAATCAAAGTAGACCTTATAGGCATGTTATCTACCCAATTTTCCCACAATACACAACTACCCACCCCTTTTTCACTAATCACCCCAATATTGTTTACAAAATATTACAAACCAAATGATTGAATTACAAAAGAAGTGCAAAAATAAGAAATTACAACCAAAGGAAACCTGATCTTGACTTCCTCTCTGAGTTATCTAATGAACCATTTCAATACGAATGTTATTCCGAAGTCTTTCCCATATCTGTGTGTGTCATAGTTCCCTAAGGACCTCAAGGGATCCCGAGCAGTGCTCACACCCAGATTTGCATAACCAAACAGAATGAGTGCAGTGTAGAAGGGCCATACCTTATATGTCCAGGTTTAGAGGGAGCTCAAGGGCCCCAAAGCAAGGCTCACACAAAAGGGGCAGAACCTAGATTCTAAGAGTATAGCGGAAGTGCAGAACACATAGTTTGAAAAGATTTTGTTTAAAACTGGACTAGCAAGTCCATTTTTTTAGAGTAATCAGTGACAGAAGTGTTTGAAATTAGTTGTAGTAATGAACAAAACTCAAACACACAGAATCAGTAATCATACAAGGGGGTCAAGGGATTTTGGGATACACTTGTCTATAAGCACATGACCTTAGCAGAGGTCTAGTTTGGGCATGCACAGTAATAGCTGATACTGGCATGATCACAAACCAGCCAAAAGAACACAAACATATTGGAGGGGATAGGGGTTTGGGATTCATAAGATAGCAAGTACAGAATAAGTGACTGACAAAGTATGCCTTGAAACACACATAGGGGGAGTGCATTAATCTAAAGGGAAAGGGGAGCATTATAGCATGCTGTTGATAAAGTAACTTGACTACAAAACCATAAACAGGAATAGACCAGAATGAGAGAAATTGGAACAATTAAAGAAACGTATTGTTGTTGAAACTTTTAAAAATAACTAGGATATACCAGTAGAGAAAAGCAAGGTGTAGAAAGGTAAAGCAAGAAGGATTCTATAGTCTATCCTTGGCTTTCAGCCGGCTAGACAAAGCAGTAGCACAAGTAGTAGTAAAGAAAGAGAGAGTCTTGAGTGTGTTGAGTGTATTTTTTAACTCAATTGTTCGTGTCTTTGAAATAAGAGAGAGTGAGGTATTTATAGTTTTGAAAACAAGTGAAGAATAAGGTAGTAAGTAAAGTTTCAACTCAAACATGGAAATAACCACAATCAGAATCAATTAACACAAGTACTTCCTTTTAATCAAGGGATTACCGCTCAAACGGATACTAACAGGGTTAATTAAGGAAAGAAATCGGTTTGAGACAAATTGATTCTTGCCATATGAGGGGGTAGTAAAAGTATAAGGTATGCTCATAGTAATTATGTAACGACTCGGCTGGTCGTTTTGCCTTTTAGAATCCCGTTCTCTTAAATAAAACTTCTCGTGCTTGCATTAGGATTCTCTTTAAAAGACCAAGTTTGACCAAGTTTGACTTCGGTCAACTTTTTGGGAAAACGGACCCGGATTCATGAATCGACGGTCCCGGAGGGTCCGTGGGAAAATATGAGACCTGGGCGTAGGTCCGGACTCAATTTTCAAGGTCCCTAGCCCGAGTAATAAATTTTTATTAGAAATTATTAAATTGAAGTTTTAAAGAATTAAAGAAACTAAGTAATCAATTGATTTCCTAGGTATCGGGCTCGTATTTTGGTTCCGAAGCTTGGTACAGATCCGAAATACTATTTAAGACTTGCCCGTAAAATTGGTGTCAATCCGAGTAGTTTAAGGGTGTTTTGTCCCGTTAGAGGAGAATTAAGAACTTGAAGTTCATAAGTTTGATTCATTTGGTTTTAGGGGGTAATTCCTAGATTTAGTGTTATTTCGGGTGTTCCGAGGGTTTGAGTAGGTCCGTCTCGTGATTTCAGACTTGTCGATATGTTTGGACGGGGCTCGGGAGCCCTGAGCGTCAAACGGACGAGGCTCGAGTGAAGTGGAAAATTTGGAAGAGGACGGAAGATTACTGCTTCTGTCATAACCACATCTGTGGTTCTTGGACCGCAGATTCGGGACCGCAGGTGCGGTTCTTTCTTTGTAGAAGCGGCTCAGTGGCCAGGCCAGGAAAAAACCGCAGATGTGGCTCCCAAGCCTTCGGTCCCAAGATGCGGCCCTGAAACCGCAGAAGCGGCCCCAGCTTTCTTTCCCCGTTTTGCAGATGCGGTCTCATTTTACAGATACGGGACCGTAGATGCGGTCCCCTAACAGCAGATGCGAAAATCGCTGAGCGGTGAGGTTTATTTAATTCGAGTTCAAAGACCATTTTTATCATTTTACACTCATCCTTTGGGCGATTTGGGAGCTCTTGAGAGAAGGTCTCCACTTAGCATTGTAAGGTAAGATATTTCCACCCATCTTTAGTTTAAATTCTTGTATATTAGGTAGATTAAACACTAAAAACTAGGTAAAATCAAAGGGTTAGAGCTAGACATAGGGTTTTAACAAAACTTAAATTTAACCACGAAATTTGTTATGAAATGAACTAGAAATCATATATTAATGATCCTTAGGTTGTAGAGAACAACTTTCTTCAAAAAATCTGGGAATCTGGGCATGTGGGCCAGGGGTCGAAATTTAGGAAACTTGTGTAAAAGGGTGGGCAATTGCGTAAATAGTTAGAATTCGATCTTGTAAGCCTATATTGACTAGTTCTTACTTCATTTAACTAGTTTGTAATCGTTCGGCTCCGAATTGAGGGCTTGGACTTGTTCTTGATAATTGGAAGTGCGCTTTGGAGCGAGGTGAGTCTCCTTTATAACCTTGTAAGAGGGAATTGTCCCCATAGGAATAATAATTAAGTAATTGTTGCTAAATGCGGGGGCTACGTACGCACTAGGTGACGAGAGTCCGTGCATAGCTACTATTATGTTAATTGTTCGGTTAGTTTAGGACCCACATCATGCTTTATTTATGAAAATCTCTATATTATCTTGCTAATATGATCACTTAGGATATGCTAGAGACTTGAAAGGGAATAAGAGCGAACTTGTATACCTGTTGAACTCTTGTGTGGCATTATTGAATATTAATGTGCCTTCGTGTGTATTCTTGATATTGCTTGTCATTTGTGGATCGGGCCGATCGCCTCGGTATGAATAGATGCATCTATAGGCGCACCGTCGACCCTCGGCAGTGCACAGTTTATTTCTGTTGGATTGGTCCATCGCCTCGGCATAATGTGCGCATGATATCTATGTGAAAACTTACACTTGAAATGTTTTGCTGGTATTTCAAAAAAATGTAATAGTTAATTGGAATATTGTGGAGAATATGACTTATAATTCTTGTTATAAACTGTTGATTATTAGTGTTTCCATGCTTAGCATAAAACTTTGATATATTATTTGACCCTAGTAAGTACCAAGTCGACCTCTCGTCTCTACTTCTTCTAGATTAGACGGGATACTTACTGAGTACATATTGTTTATGTACTCAAACTACGCTTTTGTACTTAATTGTACAGGATCTGAGGCAGGTATATCTGGTTACCAGTCTGGTGCGTGCCCCTGAGTTGTAGACTGAAACTTCCACGGTGAGTTGCTTCCTTCCTATGCTGTTCAGTAGTCAGATGGAGTCTTCCTTTACTTTTGCTGTCTTTTTCTTCTATCTCAGGCAGTAGGATAGAGATATTATTTTGTATATTCTACTAGATGCCCATACTTGTGACACCAGGTCTTGGCACACACATATTGGTAGACTTATATTTTGGGTTGTATAATTATGTTATTTACAATATTGCTCACTTTTGGTTTAAATCCAAATTGGAGTATCTATTTTACCTATTCCTAATAAAAGTAACATAAGAATTTTAGAAATGTTTCTACGTTGGCTTGCCTGGCAATGGTGTTGGACACCTTCATGACCTATTATGGAAATGGGTCGTGACAACATGGTATCAGAGCACTATGTTCACATAGGTCTCACAACTCATGGGCAAACCTAATAGAATCTTGTAGATCGATACGGAGATGTCTGTATTTATCTTCGAGAGGCTATAGGGTATTAGGAAAGAATACTTTTTATTTGTTTCCTATTGTGCAGTGGTTGGTGTACTAAATTTCCCTCTTCTATTCTCTCATAGATGGTGAGGACTCGCACCGCTGACGTCCTGGACCCAGGAGGAGCTACTCCCCTCGTTGCTAGAGGCCGAGGCAGAGGCTGGGGAAGGGTATCGGCCCGTGGTAGGGGACGAGGGCATCCCAGAGCCATTCCAGTAGCACCACTAGTAGATCCTGCGAGGTATCCTATCATTGAGGAGCAGGGCGAGGTGCCCGCCGCTAAGCCTACCCCGACAGATTTCATGACAGCACCGGGATTTTAGGATGTCATAGGCCGCATGCTATGGTTCATGGATACTATGACTCAGGCTGGTTTATTTCCAGCAGATCCAGCTACTTCACGGGGGGGAGGGGGGAGCACAGACCCCTACTGCCTAGGCTCTTGGTCATGCAGATGTAGTGTATCAGACTACGGGTGCACTACCCACAGAGGGGGCCCAACCAGTTGCCACTCTGGCGCCCCAGCCTAGACCAGCTGTGGAGGGTGACCCGCAGAAGCTATTGGACAGATGGACTAGAATTCACCCTCCAGTCTTCGGGTGTGAGAGTCATGAGGATGATCAGGACTTCATAGACATGTGCAGGTATAGAATGCACAACATGAGGATATTGGAGTCACATGGAGTTGACTTTACTACTTTTCAGCTTGAGGATAGGGCCCATAGATGGTGGCAGTCCTATGTTCTTGGCAGGCCAGCAGGTTCTCCTCCCATCACATAGAGTCAGTTCGTACAGTTGTTCTTGGATAGGTATATTCCACCCTCTGAGAAGGAAGAGTTGTGGTATCAGTTTGAGCATCTTGAGAAGGGTCATATGTCTGTGACCAACTATGAGGAGAGGTTTTCCGAGTTGTCCCGCCATGCACTTATGATACTTCCTACAGATGCAGAGAGAGTGCGGAGGTTTGTCGCAGGATTGCAGCCCGGTATTCGACCTGGTATGGCCCGAGAGGTGGAGATGGGAACAGAGTATCAGCTAGTGGTCGAGATTGCTCGTCGGATTGAGGGATACCTCCAGAGGGGTAGAGAACAGATGTCACACCTCCTTTTTCCTACACCTTGAAACGGAGGGCATAAGGGAGTTTGTCCAATTAAAGTGACAATCGAAACGAGATTATTTAATTAAAAATAAGAGTTGCCACTTGGGATAATTTATGGTATCCCAAGTTACCGGTTAAAATTTCGAATCGTGGAAAGTTGACTCTATTTACGGTCTGCGAACACAGAAATCTGGGTAAGGAATTCTGTTAACCCGGGAGAAGGTGTTAGGCACTCCCGAGTTCCGTGGTTCTAGCACGGTCGCTTTGATCATACTTGGTTTATCAAATTATTTAACTCCTGATTTTAGAACCTATGTGCATTTACCTTTTACCGCTATTAATTAAGAAAATTATCTTGAAACGAGTCACGTGTACATGTACCCATTTGTTTGGCGCATCAAAAATTATATCACGCGAACATGTCCACAATTAATAACACTTTATTATTATTAAGAAAATTTCAGCCGAAGTTGCGTGAACGCATGCTCCAGTTTTGGTTTTAAGATCGTAATTGTATTACGCGGATGTATACGTAATCACGATTGTGTTTTAAACAGCCCTAAAAGCTTTTCTACGAATATTAATCATTTTTATATCTTGGTTATGAAATTAATACAAGGGCCATAAATGATTAAATTGTGAATGGCACACCTCAAGCTATATAAACTAAAATTAATTAATAACCCATGAAAACCTGTTTTTATTATTAAGAAAAGTTTACTCGAAGTTGCGCGAACGCATACTCCGAATTGATTTTTAGATTCGTGATCATGTTACGCGAACGTATACACAATCACAATTGTATATTAAACTAGGCCCAAATAAACTACGATGTCCATGAAAGTTAATATTCCTTAAAGCCTGAGATTGGCAAAGCTGAAGCGACTATTGGGCCCAGGCGGAACCATTCTGGGCCCTAAAGAATAACGATATTAAGGGCATAAAATGCCATTCTCTTTCAAAGGGAGGTATCATCATGTCCTAAGACAAGTAAATTCTTTCCAGTAGCAAATAGCATATGTCTGTTTCACAACTATCTTAAATTGAAGAAATACAATATTCAATCATTAAAAAAAGCTAACACTCGCTGGCCCCTGAATTGGTTTCACAACATTCAAATAAAAAACAAACAAGCATCACCAAATTGAATAGGCAGAGGATTCAGCGAGTGTTTAGACTTAAACACTATCAATTCACACAACGCAAAAGTTGCAGTTGACATTTACTTCACATGCAAATCCCCACTAAAAAATGGAATTAACAATGTGGATTTAACAACAGTAATGAAAGACACATCTCAACATTGAACCCAGCCTATTTCCCATATGATTTTAGGAGACTACTGTTACTAACATAGGCTAAATATGGTACCCAAGACAATCAATAGACCAACTCCCAAAAGCTGTTGAGAATCAGTATGACCAATAGAGGTTATAGCAGAGATCTCAAATACTTATGTCTATAACAACCTTCTAACTTTGACAAAAGGGCAAACTAGCAAAATCAATAGGGCCTGAATTTCCAACTAGTTCTAAAACTTGAAAACAACAATAGATAATAGAGAGAGATCACACGTCCATCTTAGATTCTTACATAGTAGTTTTGACATTACTCGAACAGTACCATTTAAAGCATAGAGCAGCCTGTTCATTCACATATAGTTTTAACCATAATACAAACCCAACATTCTGAAATCATACATTAGATATAAGCGACTAAATCACACTAGTTATTAACATGAACTAGCACTTAGCCAAACCAGAAGTTAAATCAAACAAAATGAAGCACTTAATCACATATAATGGTAAGAATTGATAGCAAATACATCAAAACTTTGAGATGTTTATTTGAATTTCAACTTGAACCTCCAAAGCTTCATAGATGCTAAATAATTTTCAATTCCATGATAAGTTTAGGTAGTGTACCTGGAGATTATAGAAGAAAAAAGGGTGATTACTGTAAGCAAACAACAACAACAGCACTCAACACCCCAGAAATGAACCAACCGACTAGTTTTGAAACCAAAGATGCAATGCAACAGTTCAAATGCTAATTTCAGTCTCAATGAATCAACAGACCCCCAAACCAAACTTAAGTTGAACCAGGCTTCAAACCATTTCAGAATAAGAAACAAAATCGATTTTAAGAGTGAAAATTCTTCAAATTGAGAGCCAAATTTCAATGGAACAGTAGCAGCCTCTATTTTCTGTATTTTTCTCTCTTCTAGAACTGACTTGCAAGGCAAGTACACAATTCCTTTATAGGCAAGTCACTAGGGCAAGCTTCAGATTTCAGTTTTTACCCTTTACCCCTTTTTGAATTTTCATTTTAGCTTCGGTGACCATAAATTATTGACTTGCTATCCCAGTTTTTACCTCTCATATTTCTGAAATTCAAAAAGGACCCCTCACTAGAAGCTTCCTATTCAGTTATTAAAGATTCTCTAACACTAAATACATAAACTACCCTCCCAGTACCTTGTTAATTACCCCCTCAAACCTCACAGGCAAATCAGGGTCAAACATAGCCCAAAACCAATTTTAAACCCAGGCTAATGGGCCGGCTGTCTTTACATCATGGGCTAGTAAACAACAGACCCCAATCCCAAACAAAACAAACAGAATTCAGGGGAAAAGAAGCCCAATTCATGACAGCAACAACAGACATCATTTAATCAGAATCCTATTTTCTTCTTCTTCTTTTTTTCTTTTTTTTTGAAAATGTTTTGGCCTGAAATTAACACTAAGTTATTAACTATCACACTAACTTAATCTTACAGAAAAAGAGATGGAGCTGAAAATCAAATGTTGAACTAAAGGGAGGAACATAACATACCGAAAGACAGAGAAACATCCACAATCCGTTAAAACTTCAAAATCCTCAATGACGAGGCTGACTCGAAATCGAAACTCCAATGAACTCAAACACTGGACCCACTAGTGAAAATTGTAACCCGAATATCAGCTGCACCTTTTGTTCTTAGCTAATAATTCGTGCCACAATTCTCATCGTGACTTTGGAAAGAAACGAAGCGGAACCTAGAAGGAGGTGAATCGTTTCAAAGAACATGCCCGAAATACGGCCATGGTGAAGGCAGAGCGTTCTTGGCAATGACCAGACCTCCTTTGATGAAGAAATGATAGGCTCATGCAAGCATTAACACGAACTGAAGGCTTTAACCGGAAAATTTTTAGGCAAAGAAAAAAAGCTTGGGTTTTTAACTTTTGATCTGAATTTGGGAACACTCCTGTGGCGGAACATGAAAGAGGAGACGGTGGGGATCATCTGGTAAAAATTTGGGGAGATTTGGAGGTGCTCCGCCGTCGTGAGGCGATTTTCGGACAGCGGAGCGACGGTGGCGGTGGGTGGCAATTTCAAATAGTAGAGACATTAGGTGTTCTTTGCTTGGAATGAGGTGAAATGAATGACCCTAAGTGGATTCGGTCATTTAATGATAGAGAGGGATGAAACGAGACGTAGTTTAATACTGAAACTACGTCGTTTTGGGCTAGCACAGAATGGGCCGGGTCAGGAAATGGGTTGGGCTGGGACGAACGGGTTCTGGTGGAAATTGTTTGGGCTGGAAATTAAATTAAAGTGGCCCAATTTTCCTCTTCTCTTCATTTTATTTCAAAACAAACTTCATTCAAAATTCCTTTTCATCCCTTTTCTCTTTTGTTTTTCCAAAAATTAATTAAAATCAAAATTAATTCCTAGAACTAAGAAAAATAACTAATTAAACCTAAAATGATAATTAACACAATTAATTAAAAACAAATAAACAGAAAAACCACTCAAAATCAAAGCTAAAACTAAAAGTGCAAATTAAACTTTTTTTTGCGATTTTTCCATTTTATGAAACTATTAATTTTCTAATTAATCCTAAAATACAAAATTAAACCCTAAATGCACAGGCCAAGTATTTTTATATTTTTTATTAAATAAAATGCACAGACAAAAATGTAAACAGTTAACATAAAAAGTCACGAAAATCCACAAAATTGTAAATACTGAAAGAAATTATTTTGTTTCTTTCTTTTTTTGAATTTATGGGAGTAATTCATATAGGGCAAAAATCACGTGCTCACAGCTGCCCCTCTTTGCTCGGAAACATGAAGAGTTTTTGTGCAAAAATAAGTGAGTGGATACGAGCGATTTTTGTCCGTTTGAATACTCCATATGAAGTATTTTTGAAAGATTTGATCGCACCCTGCTTCTGAGGTTGCCTACATATCCTTGGCTAAAAAGGAATCAGGTCAGTGTAGTTCGGGAATGTCTGATAGCTGGGACTACCATGAAGCTGTGATTTCACTGTTGCTGTTGCTGCTGCTACTGCTTACTGAACCCCCTTATTACACCATATCAAAATAAAAGAAGCTAGACTAAGCTATGATCTATGAATTACAAAAGTTCTATCTCTATCTTCCAACTTGATCTTATATTTCTTGCTGACTTGTATTCTTCCGGTGAAATTCCTGTGTTGCCGCCTTGACCTGTAATCTGAGATGTTTTCATTTTCTCCAGGTGGATGCCTAACTTCTGAACTGAAAAGTATTCCCATGCTATCCAGGAGGGCTCCTGACTTCAACTTAAAATGTATGTTTCTGTTCTCCAAGCGGGCTCCTGACTGCTAAAACTTGAAATATATGACTCTATTCTCCAGGCTGGCTCCTGACTGCTAAGACTTGAAATGTATACCTCTGTTCTCTAGGCGGGCTCCTGACTACTAAAACTTGAAATGTATGCCTCTGTTCTCCAGGCAGGCTCCTAACTGCTGAAACTTGAAATGTATGCCTCTATTCTCCAAGCGGGCTCCTGACTGCTAAAGCTTAAAATGTATGTCTCTGTTCTCCGGGCAGGCTCCTGACTACTAAAACTTGAAATGTATGCCTCTGTTCTCCAGGCGGGCTCCTGACTGTTGAAACTTGAAATGTATTCCTCTGTTCTTCAGGCGGGCTCCTGTCTGCTAAAACTTGAAATGTATGCCTCTTTTCTCCAAGCGGGCTCCTGACTGCTAAAACTTGAAATGTATGCCTCTGTTCTCCAGGCGGGCTCCTGACTACTAAAACTTGAAATGTATGCCTCTGTTCTTCAGGTGGGCTCCTGCCTGCTAAAACTTGAAATGTATGCCTCTATTCTCCAGGCAGGCTCCTGACTTCAACAAAATAGACAAAACAAAGAAAATTTTCTGCCCCAGTTTGGTAGCTGGGCACATGGGTGAGTGTTAAACTGAATTATTCTACCAACTATTATAAGAATTTGAAAGCAAAGTCCTATTATCCAGGGAGGTCCTAACAACTCCTAACAATTACGAACCTAAGTTATATCTTCTAAAGGTATTACTCCCACTAAATTTGTTATCTAAACGGTCTTAAACTACTCCCCATTATCCAGGAGGGTCTTGACAACTCCTAGTTAAATGATAATTTTAACCCTAAGTTACATCTTCTGAAGGTGTTATTTTTGCTACATCTTGTTATCTAACAGCAATCTTAAAGCTTGGTCCTATTATTCAGGAGGGTCCTGAAAACTCCTAATTGAATCCTATTCTAAACATGCAAGCTTTGAAACCAACTTATATTCCTTTGGTATACTTATGCTAAATTATACTACTCATGATTGTTTTGAAATTTAAACTAAGTCCCATTTTCTAGGAGGGTCCTGAGAGTTTATGATCAAACCTGATTAATGCTTGCTCTTCCCTTATAGAGAGTTCCTCCAGAACAAATGAATTTTTTCTGCCCCTGTTTCAATCAAAGAAAATTTGTCAGTTTAAAATGGTAGTTAGCTGATGGCATTCCTGATGAAGATCTTTCTGCTGCATTGCTTTGTTTTGAATGGCTTCCCTGAACTGGCCCTGAACCGTTTGACTTTTTGACTGACTTTCAAACTCCCCGACCTTTGACGACCCAAGTGTTTTATACCTATGCTGTTGTTTCACACCTCTGACCCCTTCAACTAAACCTTTGCATTTCCCATGACATTACCAAATCACTCCACCGATGAAACTCCCGGTGATTCCTTGTACCCCCCTTTACATCATGTTGTCTTTAGTATGTTCTGACCACGCTGTGCTTTGCAATTTTGGAAATTGGTAGTGAGCTTTGAAATCCCTTTTCACTTGCTTTGAACAAGACTGACATTGAAACATCTTAGACAAATAAAATCCAAAAGAAAATGAAATGCAATGATTTTGTGAGTTAAGGATAAGAAGAATCCAAAACCAGATGACTGCTAAAGGGAGAAAGAAAAAAAACTTATCTGACTGGAACAGCTGGTACCAATGATCATGACATGCATTTTGGACTAGTCGGCCCAATCTGTCTAACCAATCAACTTTCAATTGCCATACCTTGTTGCCTCAGAATTTCAATAACTTGATTACTTTACCCAAACCTTGACCTTGTTCACCCTGCGGTGCCTTGAAACAATTTTCCACCAACAGGCCTTTCTCGTTTGTTCACTTCTTAACTCACTTTCACCTCAAGGTGCCCGTGAGGGTTTTCACCAATAAGACTCTCTCATTTTGTTCATCTCTCAACTCATGTTTGCCTCATGGTGCCTGTGAAGGTTTTCACCAATAAGACTCTCTCATTTTTATTTCTCTCAACTATCGTCGCCTTACGGTGCCCGTGAGGGTTTTCACCAATAAGACTCTCTCATTTTTTATTTTTCTTCCTGCTCGAACCAGAGTGTTGCCCATGCCATGAATTACCTTTACCTGCTCGACTTGGCATTTCTCAAAGACTGATCAAAATGTCTTTCTTTGGACCGTAATGTGGGTTTTTGGATGGGGTTTAGAAAGAAAGGGTATAAAAGGCTCAAAACCATTCAAAATGGGTTAAAATTACAACTTTCGGAATCAGAACAACCACAACTTCTGCCCCAGTTTCTTGCTTGGGGACTTTTGGATTTTGTTTTGATGGGACAGAACCATGAGGCTGCCTACATATCCTTAAAAGGAATCAGGTTGAACGTAGTTCATGTCATAAAAATCGCTTCATTGTTGTGATCCTTTCTTTCTTTTCTTTTATTTTCTCCTCTTTTTTTCTTTTCTTCTTTTGTTTCTTTTTTTTCTTCTTTTTTTCCATTTACTTATCCTCCGCACTTGCATTTCTGAATTGTGCCATTGATTCCGAAATAGGGGTATGAAAGAAAAATAAATAAGGCTCAAAGGGGATGACAACAGATAAAGTATTTAGATAGAAGAACAAAATGCCTTCGTCATTTCAATCTTCAAGATACGCCAAATATAAACAAGTACAATCAAACAAAGAAATCATACATAGTATCTCTTGACTGCATCGGAATTGATAACCATTTCTACACATTTTCCTTCTACATCTGTCAAATATAATGCACCATTAGACAACACTCTGGTTACAACAAATGGCCCCCGCCAGTTTGGAGCGAACTTTCCTTTTGCTTCAGCCTGATAAGGCAAGATACGTCTCAGCACTAACTGTCCCGCTTCAAACTTCCTCAGACTCACTTTCTTGTGGTATGCTCTCGCCATTCTTTGTTGATACAATTGGCCATGATACAGTGCCGCCAATCTCTTTTCATCAATTAGACTCAACTATTCCAGGCGGGTTTTGACCCATTCATCATCACCGATCTCAGCCTCTGCGATAATTCGAAGGGATGGGATTTCCACTTCTGCGGGTATCATTGCTTCGGTGCCATACACCAACAAATAAGGAGTTGCCCCTATTGAAGTACGAACAGTGGTGCGGTACCCCAATAATGCAAAAGGTAGCTTTTCATGCCACTGTCTAGAACCCTCCACCATTTTTTGAAGTATCTTTTTCATATTCTTGTTAGCCGCCTCAACTGCTCCATTTGCCTTAGGACGGTACGGGGTAGAATTGCGATGGGTAATCTTGAACTGCTCACATGCCTCTTTCATCAAATGACTATTGAGATTAGCTCCATTGTCTGTAATGATCACCTTTGGTATCACAAACCGATAGATAATGTTTGAATGCACAAAATCCACCACAACTTTCTTGGTTATGGACTTGAACATTTTAGACTCTACCCACTTGGTGAAATAATCTATGGCCACCAAAATGAACTTGTGCCCGTTTGACGCTGCTGGCTCAATTGGCCCAATGACATCCATGCCCCACGCAACAAAAGTCCACGGTGCGGACATCGTGTGTAATTCTGATGGTGGAGAATGAATCAAATCTACATGCACTTGGCACTGATGACATTTGCATACAAAGCTGATACAATCCCGCTCCATAGTGAGCCAATAATAACGTGCTCGTAGAATCTTCTTGGCTAACATGTACCCGCTCATGTGCGTCCCACAGACTCCAGAATGTACTTCAATCATAATAGCTATGGCCTGTCTAGAATCTACACATCTCAGCAATCCAAGATCTGGAGTTTTTTTGTACAAAACCTCTCCACTTGAAGAAAAACCCGCTTGCCAACCGCCTAATTGCTCTCTTTTGATCATCGGTGGCTTATACCAGATATACCCCCATCCTGACATATTCCTTGATGCCATGAAACCACGGCTCACCGTCAAGTTCCTCTTCCACCATATTACAATAAGCATGTTGATCACAGACCCGAATCTGCAAAGGGTCTACATAAGCCTTATCTGGATGATGTAACATCGACGCCAAAGTAGCCAAAGCATCGGCAACCTCATTATGAATCCTTGGAATGTACCTAAACTCTATTGATTGAAACCATTGACAAAGATCATGCAAACATTGCCGGTATGGTATAAGCTTCAAGTCCCGTGTTTCCCATTCTTCTTGAATTTGGTGGACCAGTAGGTCCGAGTCACCCATGACCAAGACTTCTTGGACACCCATATCTACAGCTAACCTCAAACCCAAGATACATGCATCATACTCGGCCATATTATTAGTACAATAGAAACGAAGTTGAGCCGTAACAGGTAGTGTTGTCCTGTTTCAGAAATGAGTATCGCCCTTATCCCCACACCTTTCATGTTTGCAGCCCCATCAAAGAAAAGTTTCCATCCTAGCTTATCAATTTGTTCCAACTCATCAATGTGCATCACCTCTTCATCAGGGAAATAAGTATTCAAAGTCTCATAGTCTTCATTAACTGGATTCTCAGCCAAATGATCTGCCAAGGCCTGTGCTTTCATTGCAGTCCGAGTCACGTAGACGATGTCAAATTCTGTGAGCAAGATCTTCCATTTTGCAAGCCTCCCTGTGGGCATAGGCTTTTGAAAAATATACTTTAATGGATCCAAGCGAGATATGAGGAAGTAGTATAAGATGACAAATAATGCTTTAACTTCTGTGCGACCCAAGTTAGGGCACAACATGTCCTCTCAAGATGAGTATACTTAACCTCGTAGGATGTGAATTTCTTGCTGAGATAATAGATAGCATGCTCCTTTATGCCAATAACATCATGTTGACCCAATACACAGCCGAATGAATTGTCCAAAATCGTCAAATATAGAATCAAAAGTCGCCCTGGTTCTGGCGGGACCAACACGCGTGGGTTCGACAAATACCCCTTTATCTTATCAAAAGCCTCCTGACATTCATCTGTCCACTTGACTGCAGCATCTTTCTTCAACAGTTTGAAGATTGGCTCACAAGTCGTCGTGAGCTGAGCAATGAACCTGCTGATATAATTCAATCTCCCCAACAAACTCATCACCTCGGTCTTATTTCTCGGAGGTGGCAATTCCTGGATGGCCTTGATTTTTAAGGGGTCTAGTTCAATACCTCGGCGACTGACTATGAATCCCAACAATTCCTGGAAGGCGCACTTTGCAGGATTGAGCTTGAGATTGTACCTGCGAAGCCTGTGGAAGAACTTCCTCAAGTCCCTGACATGGTCAGACTTCTTTCTAGACTTTACGATCACATCATCCACGTACACCTCGATTTCCCTGTGTATCATGTCACAGAATATTATTGTCATTGCCCTCATATAGGTTGCCCCAGCATTTTTCAAACCAAATGGCATAACCCGATAGCAGTACGTTCCCCATGGCGTGATGAATGCCGTCTTTTCTGCATCTTCCTCATCCATTAGAATCTGGTGATACCTCGCATAACAATCCACAAAGGAACAAATCTCATGTTTGGCACAATTATCAATTAATATATGGATGTTTGGCAGTGGGAAGTTATCCTTGGGACTTGCTTTGTTGAGGTCTCGATAATCAACACCCACCCTGGTCTTGCCATCTTTCTTTGGTCCGGCACGACATTAGCTAACCAGGTGGGATACCACGTGACCCGAATGACCTTCGCATCAAACTACTTGGTGACCTCTTCTTTGATCTTTACACTTATATCCATTTTAAACTTTCTCAGCTTCTGTTTGACAGGTGGGAATGCCGGGTTAGTGGGCATTTTGTGAACCACTAGATCAGTGCTCAGATCCGGCATGTCATCATACGATCATGCAAAAATATCCTTGTATTCGAACAGTGAATTGACTATCTCCTCCCTGAGTTGTGGTTCCAGATGAACGCTTATTTTAGTTTCACAAACATTATCTTGGTCCCCTAGATTAACTGCTTCTGTATCGTTCAAATTAGGTTTGGAATTTTCCTCAAAATGACATAATTGTTTACTAATTTCTTTATAGGCCTCGTCATCATCAAATTCCAACTCATCATCACACTCAATTTCTTGTATTATTATTTTAGAGTTAGTTTGGCTTTTAAAACTGGGCCGAAGATTCCTCATGCATGTCATGTCATTGATATCAGCATAAAAAGAACTGTACAAAGAAGAAAAGAAAACAAGAATAAAATTAGGAATGAAGAAAGAAAAGACAATTGCATTTCATTAAATATAAAAATAATAGGGTTTTAACACATCCAATTGGATGGAACATAATATCTAAATTACAAACCCTGGAATAATCCAGACAACTAAAGAAAATCAAAACTCACTACCAAGACTCCCTCCGAGTAGGAAGAGGAGTAGCTTCCCAGTTGTTGACTTTTGCACGCGGTCCGACGAACTGCACATCTGCCTTTCTTGACCCTTCCCCGGCCTCAACTATGTTAACCTCAGCGAATAACCATTCGAACCCCTTATCCAAGTCTCCATCAGCACCAATCAATGACCCAGGAACCTTTGACAATAGTTGCTTTCTGATACCCGGCCTAACGAAAGATCTGGACAGATACGGGATTGGCTTGGGAAGGCATCTGCCTTCTTCTTCATTTTGCGAGCTCGTCTCACATCTGCTATGGTGGACATAAACCCTAGACCAAAAGTATCCAGATTCTTTTGAAGAGAAACTGGCTGCACAATGCCTTGAAGAGCTGCACCCAAACCTTTACCCGGTATGAACCCGTTCTTTAACATTTCAAAGGCCACCATGACAGTCGCGGCCATTACTGTAGGAACTGGGATGCTTTTCCCCTCCGGGACCTTTTCCACTGATACTGTGTCAGAGACTTGATATACCCACGACCCCTGGTCGTCTTCCACTTCGATGAAGGGTACAATGGCATCACCCAAGCGCACATATTATCTTCACCGTGCACTACAATCTCCTGTCTGTCCCACTCAAATTTAACCATTTGATGCAATATAGATGGAACCACTTTGGCAGCGTGAATCCATGGTCTCCCCAATAAAAGGTTATAAGAGACCGCCACATCTAGTACTTGAAATTCCATAGTAAACTCCACTGGCCCGATCGTCAATTCTAGTATTATGTCGCCCACAGAGTCTTTACCTCCACCATCGAACCTTCGAACACAAATGCTATTTTTATGAACTCTTTCATCGTCGACCTTCAACTTGTTCAATGTGGACAGAGGACAGATGTTCGCACTAGACCCATTGTCAACCAGTACTCGGGTGACTACAGAATCCTCACACTTTACTGTCAGATAAAGAGCCGTGTTATATTCCGTGCCCTCCACGGGCAACTCCTCGTCGGAGAAAGTCACTCTATTTACCTCAAAGATTTTATTTGCTATCTTCTCTAAATGATTCGCCGAGATCTTGTCAGGGACATGGGTCTCATTCAGTATTTTCATCAACGCCCTGCGGTGCTCATCTGAGTGGATCAGCAATAAAAGTAACGAGATTTGGGCTGGTGTCTTCTTCAACTGTTCTACAATAAAATAATCATGCACTTTCATTTTTCTTAGAAACTCCTCTACTTCTTCCTTTATTACAACCTTCTTCACCAATACCGGGTTGTCTTTGGGTACCCTTGCTTTTCTTAACTCTTCGGGGGAAAAGCACCTCCCCGAACGAGTCAGACCCTGAGCTTTACAAACTTCTTCTTTGATCTGTTTTCCTTTATACGTTACTACCACTTGTTCATAACTCCATGGAACAACCTTGTTGTTGATCACTGGCAACTGAGTTACTGGTTTTATAATGACAGGCTCTGTGCGAGCGCCTTTCACGACCACAACAGGTTTACTTGCTACCCCTGGTACAACCACCTTAGCCTGTTCTGGTTTCTTTGTAACAATACTTGACACCCCTTTCTCAGCTACCACAACTGGCTTGTTGTCTACCTCTTTCAACTGAATCACCGATTTCCTACTAGTTACCTTTTCCTTTAAATCGGTTTTGCTGGAGCGGATCATTATTACCGTCTGCGAGGGTTTCTTAGGCTCCCCTCCCTTATTTATCAACTCAATCATATGAGTCTTATGGTGAGTCGGCAGCGGATTTTGATTGATATTCGGTGTCTCTAAGGCCTGAACCTCGATCCGATGAGTATCAATAAGCTCTTGTACATCTATTTTCAGTTTCCAATATTTCTCTGTATCATGCCCGGGGGCCCCTGAACAGTACTCACAACTCACCGAGTGGTCAAGATTTCTAGGAGGGGGATTTGGCATTTTAGGCTCAATTGGATTCAGCATGCACAACTGCATGATTGATGGAATAGACTGGTGTATGATTCTCTCAGTGGAGTGAAAGTCTTTTGCTTCTGTAATCTCTCATTCTTTAAGGCTTGGCTTGGTCGATAACCTGCTCCAGGGGGATTTATGTAGGCTCTTGGGGGTGGATATGCATTTTGTGGAGCTGGTATGGATTTTGTAGAGCCAGCACGTGCCATTGTGCGTGAGCCAGGGTTTGGGTATAGATTTGTGCATGATTGATGAAAAAGTAAGGATCTGGCGGTGGGTAGTAGTGCTGTGGAGGGTTATATGGATTGTGGGGGTAATTTTGGTTGTGGGGTCGGAGTTGGTTATAGTAGGGTGATGGTCTTCTAGATCCGAACCAGGCTCCAGACTCAATCGTCGCACCATCTTCTTTCTTCTTTTTCCCAAGCACACCCCCAATGCTTCTCTAGATGGCCTGGGTGGTTGCTTTGATTGCTAAATAACTCATGATCATATTGGACTTAAGTCCCTCCTCGACCATGCCTCCCATTTTTACAACCTCATTAAAAGACTTGCCAATCACTGTCACCAAGTGACCAAAATAAGTCGGCTCCAAAGCCTGCAAAAAGTAATCAACCATCTCACTCTCTTTCATTGGAGGGTCGACCCTCGCAGCCTGTTCCCTCCAATGGAACCCATATTCTCTAAAACTCTCCCCGGGCTTCTTCTCGAGTTTTATCAATGACAGACGGTCTAGAATGATTTCAATATTATACTGGAAGTGGCAAGCGAACGCTTGTGCCAAGTCGTCCCAGGTGTACCACCTGCCATGGTCCTGCCGTGTATACCATTCTAATGCAGACCCACTCAAACTCTGGCTGAAGTACGCCATCAGTAACTCATCTTTTCTGCCTGCCCCTCTCATCTTGCTACAAAACCCTCTCAAAAGTGCTACCGAATCACCATGCCCGTCATACAGATCAAACTTAGGCATCTTGAACCCTGCTGGTAACTGAACATCTGGGAATAGATATAAATCCTTGTAGGCCACACTGACTTGGCCACCCAAACCTTGCATGTTCCTGAAGGATTGCTCCAGGCTTTTTACTTTTCGAAACATCACTTCCTGCTCTGGTTTCTTAGGTGGCTTTTCAGTTTCCGCCGGGAGCTCAAAGTGAAGGGTGTAGGAATATGGTTCAGGAACTTTAAAGGTAGGCTCAGGAGGGTAGTACTAGTTGTTGTGAGTCTAAAATAGTGGCTCACTGGAAGATCTTTGCAATGTGGCAGGTGAAGGTGCCACAAAGACAGGGGTGATTGGTGGAGGAGGGTTTTGTTTGGGCGGTGGAGCTTGGGAAATATGGGAGGTGGTGCCATAGCTCTGTTGGTAGAAAGGGAAGGCTGGAGATGAGTTCACGGTATGAGGCTCTTGAGATTGAGTCGAAGGTGGAATATAAGCCGGGTTGGCGAGATAAACTGGTGTCGGCTGCCCTTTCGCCCAGGCCTGATGCATTTCGGCCATTTGCTGCTTCAACTTATACATTTCTTGTTTCATTGCATTAACATCCACCACCTCCACCTCTTTTGATGGGTCCACAATACTGGTATCTAGTTCCTGGCCTGTCATTTTCAGCTTGTCTTTTGATCGGGTATTGTAGGAATGGGTTGCCAGAATGCCAATCAACTAACCACATGCCTGGACTCAATACATCAACAACAACTTGGTTATGGTTAGGACTTTAACAGATTTGATAACCGCACGTTTGGGGAATGAATGCACCTTAAGCAGTTAACCATTTCTATTATGCATTTGCTTGGCTGCTTGCGTCATCCCGGCTTTCCTTATTTCCGATTGCAACTTCTTCTTCTTTTTCTTTCTTTCTCTCTCTCTTTTTTTTTTCGTTCTTGCCTTTGTTTTCTCTTTGTTCTCATTCCATCATTCCCTCTTGTTTTGCCATTTGTTTCTTTCATTTGGTTTCCTATTTTTCTCTTCTTGTTTTTATTTTCTCTCTTTTCCTCTCTTTTTTTTTCTCTTTTTCATTTGGTTATGGTCGAATCCTATGGAGATTGCCTACATATCATGACCCCGCATGAATCAGACCAAGCGTAATTCTTGGAGATAAAAGGTGAAAATAATAAAACATTTTTTGGAATTTTCAATTTTTATAATAAAACAAACTTTGATTACAACAACTTTAAAACCGACAAACTTTAAACAAGAAACTAACGGACTCTGATGAAAAGACGAAATACAGATTAGAAAACAAATAACCCACATACTCTAATAACACAAATACAAACTCAAACTGCAAACTGACAGACAAAAGAAAGATACAGACTCAATAAATTACGAATACATCAATGCCTCAAACCCTGCCCTAGGAACACCAGCTGGTCTTGCAGCGGGCCTACTTGCCATGTCATTTTGGAGCCGATAGAGTTCTTCCATTACCTAACGGACGAAGATCATTACAGTGGCAAAAAACATTGATCTAGTCATATCCTCGCACCTACTGCATTTCATTGCGATGTAGTAGGTGATCTCCCTGATCCTTTCTCTTATGGTGCCTTTCTCTTGTAGCAGACCCCCAATATGTTGGGCCCTAGCCTCCAAATTTTGTTCCGCGGCATGTTTTTGTTCTTGGAAGCATTGCAGGTCTCCCTCTAACCGTGCTATCATGGCATAACAATGCTCCCTTTCGGCTTTGAAGTCCCTTGCCTGCTTGGTCATTTCATTTTCAAGGATATTGACCTTTTTCTTTGCACTCACCATCCCTTTGTCATAGTTCTCCTTTAGTTTCCGAGTAAAATTGGCCCGTTCCTTTACATCCATAGCTAACTTGGCTCGAGCACTTGCTAGCTCTGCTTCGGTCTTTTGCAACTCATCCTCAAAATCACACACTTTTTGAGTAAGGTTGTAGATGAGCTTTTCGTCTTTGCTGCTCCTAACCGGGTTTTCAATTGCCTTTCTCATTTTCCGGATTTGGGCTCGGAGAGCCTCATTCTCTTAGGCCAACTTATTTCTTTTGCCTTCGGCTTCTTGTGTTTGAAGAAATTCCATGTTTCTCAGCTTCTCTTTCAAATCATGAATCTCAGCTTTATAGGCCTTTTCTTTTTCCCCCCATGCTAACCTTTCTTGGATTTTGTCGTCAAAAGCTTGAATGTGGGGTCTCTTGGCAGGCCTCTCAGGTTCGGGCTCTGGCTTGTTGTTTATACAAGACCTTTTCCCAAACCAAGCAGCATAGTTAGGATTTACTTCCCCCTTGGCAATGTCTGGTACCTGAGTGCCATTTTTTAGGTACCGGCAGCTATTCCAATCTTGTTGAACTAAAGCCTCGGGCAATGCGGCTTCTGGATGAAACTCTATGACTTGGGTACTTAGATCTTCATCTTCAGGCACAATCTGATACCTTCCCAATTTCCTCAAAACTCTCTGTGGTACATATGGCTGAACACTCTTTACACCCATTAACCTCAGGTAGCCCTTGGTGGTAGTCATGTATATGGCTTCTGTCCTCGTGAGCCATCCTATGGTCCACTCGACCTGACCTGCTTTGAGAGCTTTCAAATGGTAGACCCATGCTTCAAACCCTTCTGGAGCGTTGTAATCCTTTACCCTCTCCTCATAACTAGTGATGAAGTTATCCGGGCTCGAACCATAACTCATGAATCGGGGGTGGTGGCGAAGGTGCTCAATCATCCACATTTGCAGAAGGATGCCGCAACCCTCAAAGAATTGAGCCTCGGCTTTGCATAAAGTCAATGCTCGATAAATATCTGCCAGCACCAACGGGGTAAGTGTATGATCTTCAATGGTAGTTAGGATTTGTGCAATTCTAGCCATACGAATATCCACTGTCCCTTTCTCATTTGGAAAAACCATTATCCCCAAGAATGCCACAATAAATGCAAAGCGACGATGAATTTGCCAAAGGCCCTTATCTTGCTTGTTGCTCAAACCCTTTTCAAGTTTTTCGAAATCGACAGAGTGCCCGAACCAAAAGTATAAGAAATGGAAACTCCAACAGCCGTTGATCATACGGTCTCTATTCGTCTGCTTACTGATATTCAGGAGGTCAAAAAACTTCTGCACTGATGGAGCCCTCAGAAATATAAGTTGTTGCTTCCTCAAATCCCGTCCAAACTCAATGTACCCGGCCATTTCCTCCAAAGTAGGGGTGATCTCAAAGTCCGAGAAACGAAAAACATTATGGACAGAATCCCAAAAAGTCACCAAAGCCTTGATCAGATCCTCTTGGGGGTTTTATCTCAAAAATATCTATAAAGGCACCCAATTGCTTTTTCACCCATTTCTGAGCATCGTCATCTAGATCCCTCCACCACATACGCAAGTGCAGTTAAGCCTGTTCCCTGACCACTTCTGGCGGTTCCTGTATGGTATTCATTTGTTCCTGTGGAAGATCAAGGTCAGGGTTGACTCTAGTGGACCCCTTTTGCAAAACATGTTTCTAAAAAAACATCGAAGGACCATGATTCTTCCCCTATGTGTCAATTTAAACAAATGACTATTTTTTGCAAACGTGGCCCCTTCCCAATTTCACATGAATTTTGAGGCCGAGAAGGATCACTTCACAAAATTGTCCGTTCTTTTACGAAAATAGTCTTTCGACAACTAAAAAATACTGTAAGGCTATCTTGGCAAGAATGGCTTAAGACACTGCCGAAGCTGGATCGGCTTGTTTTGACCAAAAATCCAAACCGTATTCACTTGACCACTGACTCTTTTTCTTGTTTTTCAAATTAAAATAAAAGACCCGGTTTTGCAAACACGGCCTTTCAACACATCGGGGACAAAGATTTTAAGGCTGCGTTGGCTGACCGGCAAAAAGCAGCCTTCCGGCGCCCTTTTAGGGACATTCGGCTATTTTTGACAAGAATGGCATCACCTTAATTATTTTCAAATAAAAACAAATTTTTTTGTTCTTTTGGGCTATTTTTGTAAAAAAGAAGTTGGACTCGATGGGGGTTGCCTACATATCCCACACCCTGTGAGAATCAAACTGGCGTAGTTCGGGCAGCTTTGACACATTTGAAAGGACACAGTTTTTGACTCTTTTGAAATAACTTTTTTTTTTCAAAAAATTTTGGCAGAGTTTCGGGATGTTTTCAAATACCGAGTTTTTCTTTAGAACCGGGCTTTATTTCTTCCCTACATCACTCTTGGTTTTTCTCTTTGCTTTATTTTCCCTAGCCGGTCAACATGCAAGCCGAAATAAATAAATGTTCACATAGCACATAGAATGCATCAGGATGGCCTGTTATTTCGGGCACACCTATCCTAGACGGACCTAACCCCTGTGTTGAGTCCCCTAAGTCAAATGCACATGATGCAAACAAACGCTCCTTCTAGGGATCCGGTATGAAGCTGTGTTTTTCTTGGTTTGAATCCTGAGGTTTTGGTCTAGACTTGGGTACCTGAGCAGACAACTGGGGCCGAGGAGGGGGCGACGTACCGGGAGCACTGAAGTCTGCCCGGCCTTGTCGCTTGCCCAGCCTCGTTTCTATTTGTTATAATTTCTATAGAAAAAGTGGGCTATGCGAACGTATGCACCATTTTCAAAAGACTCATAGGGGTGGCGTAAGAAGACAGTTATATATAATTCAACAATATTAAAGCGGTAAACATATAGCATTTAGCACAAAAGGGCTCACCAAATACAGTAATATTAACAATAAATAAAGCCAAGCACAAATCATTAACAAGCTCGAATTCTTGAACCTTGAACCAGAGATTCTGGGTTCTTCTCCCCAGCAGAGTCGCCAGAGCTGTCACACCTCCTTTTTCCTACACCTCGAAAGGGAGGGCATAAGGGAATTTGTCCAATTAAAGTAACAATCGAAATGGGATTATTTAATTAAAAATCAGAGTCACCACTTGGGATAATTTATGGTGTCCCAAGTCACCAGTTAAAATCCCGAATCGAGGAAAGTTGACTCTATATACGGTCTGCAAACCCAAAAATCAGGGTAAGGGATTCTATTAATCCGGGAAAAGGTGTTAGGCACTCTCGAGTTCCGTGGTTCTAGCATGGTCGCTTTGATCATACTTGGCTTATCAAATTATTTAACTACTGATTTTAGAACCTATGTGCATTTACCTTTTACCGTTTTTAATTAAGAAAATTATCTTGAAACGGGTCACGTGTACGTGTATCCATTTGTTTGGTGCGTCAAAAATCATGTCACGCGAACGTGTCCACAATTAATAACACTTTAATATTATTATAAAGAAAATTTCGGCCGAAGTTGCGCGAACGCATACTCCGATTTTGTTTTAAAGATCGTAATTGTGTTACGCGGACGTATACGCAATCACGATTGTGTTTTAAACGGCCCTAAAAGCTTTTCTACGAATATTAATAATTTTTATATCTAGGTTATGAAATTAATACAAGGGCCATAAATGATTAAATTGTGAATAGCACACCTCAAGCTATATAAACTAAAATTAATTAGTAGCCCATGAAAACCTATTTTTATTATTAATAAAAGTTTGATCGAAGTTGCGCGAATACATACTCCGAATTGATTTTTAGAATCGTGAACATGTTACGCGAACGTATACACAATCACAATTGTATATTAAACTAGGCCCAAATAAACTACGATATCCATGAAAGTTAATATTCCTTAAACCCTGAGATTGGCAAAGCTGAAGCGGCTATTGGGCCCAAGCGGAACCATTTTGGGCCCTAAAGAATAACGATATCAAGGGCATAAAATGCCATTCTCTTTCAAAGGGAGGTATCATCATGTCCTAAGACAAGTAAATTCTTTCCAGTAGCAAATAGCATATGTCTGTTTCACAACTATCTTAAATTGAAGAAATACAATATTCAATCATTAAAGAAAGCTAACACTCGTTGCCCCTGAATTGGTTTCACAACATTCAAATAAAAAACAAACAAGCATCACCAAATTGAATAGGCAGAGGATTCAGCTAGTGTTCAGACTTAAACACTATCAATTCACACAACGCAAAAGCTGCAGTTGACATTTACTTTACATGCAAATCCCCACTCAAAAATGGAATTGACAATGTGGATTTAACAACAGTAATGAAAGACACAACTCAACATTGAACCCAGCCCATTTCCCATATGATTTCAGGAGACTACTATTACTAAAATAGGCTGAATATGGTTCCCAAGACAATCAATAGACCAACTCCCTGAAGCTATTGAGAATCAATATGACCAACAGAGGTTGTAGTAGAGATATCAAATACTTATGTCTATAACAACCTTCTAACATTGACAAAAGGGCAAACTAGCAAAATCAATAGGGCCTGAATTTCCAACTAGTTCTAGAACTTGGAAACAACAACAGATAACAGAGAGAGATCACATGTCCATCTCAGATTCTTACACAACAGTTTTGACATTACTCGAACAGTACCATTTAAAGCATAGAGTAGCCTGTTCATTCACATATAGTTTTAACCATATTACAACCCCAGAATTCTGAAATCATACACTAGATATAAGCGACTAAATCACACTAGTTATTAACATGAACTAGCATTTAGCCAAACCAAAAGTTAAATCAAACAAAATGAAGCACTTAATCACATATAATGGTAAGAATTGATAGCAAATACATCAAAACTTTGAGATGTTTATTTGAACTTCAACTTGAACCTCCAAATCCTCATACATGCTAATCAATGTTCAATTCCATGCTAAGTTAAGGTAGTGTACCTGGAGATTATAGAAGGGAAAGGGGTGATTACTATAAGCAAACAATAGCAGCAACACTCAACACCCCAGAAATGAACCAGCCGACTAGTTTTGAAACCAAAGATGCAATGTAATAGTTTAAATGCTAATTTCAGTCTCAATGAATCAACAGACCCCCAAACCAAAATTGAGTTGAACCAGGCTTCAAACCATTTCAGAATAAGAAACAAAATCGATTTTAAGAGTGAAAATTCTTCAAATTGAGAGCCAAATTCAATGGAACAGTAGCAGCCTCTTTTTCTGTATTTTTCTCTCTTCCATAACTGACTTGCAAGGCAAGTACACAATGCCTTTATAGGCAAGTCATTAGGGCAAGCTTTAGATTTCAGTTTTTACCCTTTACCCCTTTTTGAATTTTCATTTTAGCTTAGGTGACCCTAAATTATTGACTTTCTATCCAAGTTTTTACCTCTCATATTTTTGAAATTCAAAAAGGACCCCTCACTAGAAGCTTCCTATTCAGTTATTAAAGATTCTCTAACCTCAAATACCTAAACTACCCTCCCAGTATCCTGTTAATTACCCTCTCAAACCTCACAGACAAATCAGGGTCAAACATAACCCAAAACCAATTTTAAACCCAGGCTAATGGGTCGGCTGTCTTTACACTATGGGCTAGTAAACAACAGACCCCAAGCCCAAACAAAACAAATAGAATTCAGGGGAAAAGAAGCTCAATTCATGAAAGCAATAACACACATCATTTAATTAGAATCCTATTTTCTTCTTCTTTTTTTTGAAAATGTTTTAGCCTGAAATTAACACTAAGTTATTAACTATCACACTAACTTAATCTTACAGAAAAAGAGATGGAGCTGAAAATCAAATGTTGAACTACAGGGAGGAACAGAACATACTAAAAGACAGAGAAACATCCACAATCCGTTAAAACTTCAAAATCCTCAATGACGAGGCTGACTCAAAATCGAAACTCCAATGAACTCAAACACTGGACTCACAGGTGAAAATTGTAACCCGAATATCAGTTGAACCTTTTGTTCGTAGCTAATAATTCGTGCCACAATTCTCATCGTGAGTTTGGAAAGAAATGAAGCGGAACCTAGAAGGAGGTGAATCTTTTCAAAGAACATGCCCAAAATACGACCATGGTTGAAGGGCAGAGCATTCTTGGTAACGACCAGACCTCCCTTGATGAAGAACTAAGAGGCTCATGCAAGCATTAACATGAACTGAAGGCTTAAACCGGAAAATTTTTAGGCAAAGAGAAAAAAGCTTGGATTTTTAACTTTTGATCAGAAATTGGGAACACTCCAGTGGTCTTTTGGAAAAAATAGTGGCGGGACATGAAAGAGGAGACGGTGGGGATCATCTGGCAAAATTTTGGGGAGATTTGGAGGTGCTCCGCCACCGTGAGGCAATTTTCGGGCGGCGGAGCGACGGTGGCGGTGGGTGGCAATTTCAGAGAGTAGAGACATTAGGTTTTATTTGCTTGGAATAAGGTCAAATGAACGACCCTAAGTGGATTCGATTGTTTAATGATAGAGAGGGATGAAACGACGTAGTTTAATACTGAAATTACGTCGTTTTGGGCTAGCACAGAATGGACCGGGTTAGGGAATGGGTTGGGCTGGGACAAACGGGTTCTGGTGGAAATTGTTTGGGCTAGGAATTAAATTAAAGTGGCCTAATTTTCCTCTTCTCTTCATTTTATTCCAAAACAAGCTTCATTCAAAATTCCTTTTTTTCCTTTTTTCCTTTTTTCCAAAATTAATTAAAATCAAAATTAATTCCTAGAACTAAGAAAAAGAACTAATTAAATCTAAAATGATAATTAATACAATTAATTAAAAATAAATTAACAGAAAAACCACTCAAAATCAAAGCTAAAACTAAAAATGCAAATTAAACTTTTTTTTTCTATTTTTTCATTTTATGAAATAATTAATTTTCTAATTAATCCTAAAATATAAAATTAAACCCTAAATGCACGTGCCAAGTATTTTTGTATTTTTCATTAATTAAAATACACAGACAAAAGTGCAAACAATTAACATAAAATGCCACGAAAATCCACAAAATTATAAATACTGAAAGAAATTATTTTATTTTTTTTAATTTATGAAAGTAATTCATATAAGGCAAAAATCAAATGCTCACACCAGATACAACAGGATAAGAAGGCTAGGTTCTCCGGAGAGTTCAGAGGTGCCCCAGCTAGGGGCAGAGGTCAGTTTGGAAGGGGTCAGCCCAGTAGGCCCCCATTTTCAGCACCACCTCCTGCCCGAGGTGCTCCAGCGCGCCCCTATTTCAGCGCCATGCTAGAGAGTTCTTATCGCCCTCCATCTATTCAAGGTTCCTCCAGTGGGTATTTAGGTCCCCAGGGTTCTTCTGGTTCTTACTTTAGTGCTATGATGGAGAGTTCATATCGTCCACCGGCTATTCAGACTTCTTCCAGTGGATCTACAGGTTATCAGAGTCAGCCATCAGAGCAGAAGGTCATAACTCCGTGCAGTTGTTTTGAGTGCAGAGATCCCGGTCACATGAGGAGATACTGCCCTAGACTTCGGGGCAAGGCAGTGCAGCAAGGTTAGCAGCCCATGATTTTAGCACCAGCTGCTCAGCCACATAGAGGTGGAGGGCAGGCGGGTAGAGGCCGTCTTAGAGGTGGAGGACAGGTAGGGAGAGGTCAGCCAGCTATTGCTCAGTCAGGTGGAGGCCAGCCAGCCGGTGCTCCAGCCAGATTCTATGCGCTTCCAGCCAGGCCAGATGCATTGGCCTCAGATACCGTCATCACAGGTATTATTTCCGTTGGTGGTAGGGATGCTTCGGTATTGTTTGATCCAGGGTCTACTTATTTATATGTATCATCTCTATTTGCTCATTTCCTGATTATTTCTCCTGAGCCTTTGGGCACCCATGTTCATGTATCTACTCCAGTGGGTGATTCTGTGGTTGTGGATCGGATCTACCGGTCCTGTGTGGTCACATTCTGTGGTTTTGATACTAGAGCAAATCTCCTATTGCTTGATATGATAGATTTTGAGGTCATCCCAGGCATGGATTGGTTATCTCCATATTGCGTCGTCCTAGATTGCCATGCAAAGACTGTTTCGCTAGTGATGCTAGGGTTGCCAAGGTTAGAGTGGAAGGGTTCCACAGTTGATACACCTAGTCAGGTTATTTCTTTCCAGAAGTCTCAGCATATGGTCGAGAAGGGGTGTTCGGCTTATCTAGCTTATGTTCGAGACATCGCTGTAGAGTCTCCGACGATTGATTCAGTCCCAGTAGTTCGAGAGTTCGCTGATGTTTTTCCGTCTGATCTTCCTGGCATGTCTCCGGATTGTGATATTAATTTCTATATTGATTTGGCTCCAGGAACTCAACCTATATCTATTCCACCGTAACGTATGGCTCCTAAGGTGTTGAAGGAGTTGAAGGAATAGCTTGAGGAGTTGTTGGCGAAGGGGTTTGTTAGGACCAGTGTGTCGCCATGGGGTGCACCAGTGTTATTTGTGAAGAATAAGGATGGGACTATGTGGATGTGCATTTATTACCACCAGTTGAATAAAATCACCATCAAGAACAAGTCTTCGTTGACTGTATTAATGATCTGCTCGACCAGTTGTAGGGTGCTAGGGTGTTATCTAAGATCGACTTGAGGTTAGGGCATCATCAGTTGAAGATTCGGGACTTAGATGTTCCGAAGACTGCATTCAGGACTAGGTATGGCCATTATGAGTTTCGGGCGATGTCCTTTGGCTTGACTAATGCCCTAACAGCATTTATGGATTTGATGAAAAGGGTATTCAAGCTTTATATTTGTTCCTTTGTTATCGTCTTCATTGACGACATCTTGATATACTCACGTAGCTTGGGGAAGCACGAGCAGCATTTGAGAGTAGTGCTTCAGACCCTGCGAGAGCAGAAGCTATATGCTAAGTTCTCCAAGTGTGAGTTTTGGCTAGAGTCAGTGGCATTCTTGGGGCATGTTGTGTAAGGAGAGGGTATTAAGGTGGATCCCAAAAAGATAGAGGCAGTTCAGAGTTGGCCACGTCCTACTTCAGTGACCGAGATTAGGAGTTTCCTAAGGTTAGTATGCTATTACCGGTAATTCATACAGGGCTTTTCATCTATTGCATCGCCCTTGACTAGATTGACCCAGAAGGGTGCTCCATTCCGTTGGTCCGATGATTGTGAAGAGAGCTTCCAAAAGCTCAAGATGGCTTTAACTATAGCACAATTTCTTGTGTTGCCTTCTGGTTTAGGAATGTATACGATATATTATGACGCTTCACGTGTTGGTTTAGGGTGTGTATTGATGCAGGAGGGGAGAGTTATTGCATATGTTTCGCGCCAGCTGAAGGTTCATGAGAAGAATTACCCTGTGCACGATCTAGAGTTGGTAGCGATTGTTCATGCTCTTAAGATATGGAGGCATTATTTATATGGGGTGTCATGTGAGGTTTATATCGATCATCGCAGCTTACAACATCTGTTCAAGTAGAGGGATCTTAATTTGAGGCAGCGTAGGTGTCTTGAGTTACTAAAGGATTATGACGTTACCATTCTTTATCATCCGGGCAAGGTAAATATGGTCGTGAATGCCTTGAGCAGAAAGGCGGAGAGTATGGGTAGTTTGGCATTCATTCTAGCAGAGGAGAGGCCATTAGCTTTGGACATTCAGTCCTTGGCTAACAGACTTGTGAGGTTGGACATTTCAAAGCCCAGCCGAGTTCTAGCATGTGTGGTTGCTCAGTCTTTGTTATTGGGGCAGATCAAGGCCCGGCAATTCGATGATCCACATTTGGTAGTTCTCAGAGAGAAAGTACTTCAGGGAGGTGCCAAGGAGGTTTCAATTGGCGAGGATGGTGTTTTACGGCTTCAGGGCCGTCTATGTGTTCCTAATGTTGATGATCTGAGGGAGAGGATTCTAGATGAGGCCTATAATTCGAGGTATTCCATTCATCCGGATGCCACGAAGATGTATCGTGACTTGAGGCAGCATTATTTGTGGCGGAGAATGAAGAAGGATATCATGGAGTATTTAGCTAGATGTTTGAATTTCCAGCAGGTCAAGTATGAGCACCAGAGGTCGGGTGGCCTACTTCAGCAGATGCCTATTCCGGGTGGAAGTGGGAGCGCATCACCATAGTTTTCGTATTTGGGTTGCCCGGACTTTGTGGAAGGTTGATTCAGTATGGGTCATTGTGGATAGGTTGACCAAGTCGGCTCACTTCATTCCAGTGGCGACTACTTATACAGCGGAGAGGTATGCTCAGATTTATATTCGGGAGATAGTCCGGTTGCACGGTGTACTGGTTTCCATCATATCATACAGAGGCCCTCAGTTCACTTCCCATTTTTGGAGAGCCGTTCAGAGTGAGTCAGGGACCCATGTAGAGCTTAGCAAAGCATTCCATCCTCAGACCGACAGGCAGTCGTAGCGAAAAGTTCAGATTTGAGAGGATATGCTTAGAGCATGTGTGATTGACTGTCACGCCCCAACTTCGGGAGGCGCGACCGGCGCTCAGTCAAGTGAACCCGACTGAGCAAGCCTAACCGAACACTTTCTACCCCAACTCAATATGAATACGGAACTCATGCCTTTGATTAATTTAGACGATAATACACGGTGTATACCACATTACTGATTCATTTCATATCAACAAAAAAAAATTTACCGTACATAAGCTAGCTTCAAGGATTCTATTAGAGTTACAGCTTAAGGAGTTCACAAGTTTAGGATCACAACATATACATATAGTGGACTCCCCGAACCCCCGTACATAACCCACACTAGTATCTTTGGAGCCTCTAAGGATACAACAGATAAGCATGACTATGCCGGCAACAAGGCCCCGGCTATACCTCAAAAGTGAAAAGTTGTAAATGACAAAAGGTACATCATATAGCCCCATGTAAGAAAAGGGTCTCACCGAGACTTCAAGTAGAAAAATGCTCTGCTACACACGGTCGACATTGTCCGCTATGGAGCCACCTACAATCATAACACGAATGTAGTGCCCCGGGCAAAAGGGACGTCAGTACATTTGAATTGTACTGGTATGTATAACTAAACACCATTTTACTAGAAAGAATTATCAAATAAACACAAGCAATTAATACGGGCAAATCAAGAAACAATTCATATAATCTTTCATACAATTTCCACAACATAGATTTGGGCATATCTATCACATGTTCACCACTGTTCTCATTACCACCGCCATCTCGAGCGGAGTTCGGCCACGACCCAACCAGCTAGGTCACCTCATTGGAGGCATTACTCTCAATCAATAATTCATTTCCCTTATCCGGAATTCAATACTAGCACATTACCACCATGTTTGCATCATGGTATCCGATCACGACCCGATCGGCCAGGTCACCTCATTAGAGGCATTACTCCATTCTCATTAGTCAACACTTCAAGTCTTTATCCCACACATATCATAACAATTCCTGGGGAATTCATGGCCACCATCATCATATTGTTTCCCCTTTTCAATATTCATCTTACAAGTTGTGGTCATAGATACATATATCAAGGATAATTCAAGTTGCAATCACAGGTAAGTTAGCACATAGCTAGCATGAATAATTCTTTGTTTTAATGTTTGCTTATAGCCCAAGCATTTCAACACATAACAGTACTTTTTATCATTATCTAATTGTCAAGATTGGCACATTATTCACATTGAGACACACTCTTCACGAATATGTATAGATATACACAAATTAATTAATGCGTAATGACAATCAATACACTAGCCAATTCAACTCTTACCATACTTTCGAAATGACAACAGAGCTCAATTTCTAATAAAAAGGGGTTTTAGCCATACATACCTCAATAAAGCTTTTCCTTACTCTTTACAATTTCCGGAATGCTTGGCACTTCGATCTATTGAGTAAGAATTACAAATTAAATTGAGAATTAGAGACGAAACTGAAGTTTTAGCTTGGTTCGATCATATCATCAAACAATAGGGGTGCATTGTCATCTTAGCCCCTTTTTGTGAGGAATTTCTATCATCTTATACCCCCAATTGCCTTCTTTTTAATTTTCCTACTTTCCATTAGCTTAAGATTAGACATGCATGTATAGAATACCATTCTTATATTCTTGAATTACTTTTCTACTGTCCCCATGTACCTAAGTGTAGAAATAGGAGCTATGGTTATGAATCTTACCTCTTGGGAATGAAAATTTAGGTGTCTTCACTTGATCTCCTTCAATGTTTTAGCAAGGATCAAGGAGAATTTGATGGGTGACACTTTTCACCTTCGAGACCCCCTCTCTCTCTCTCTAAAAATCTCAGAAAACATGCTTAAAATGAGCTATAATATCGATTATATCGATAGGGAGGTCGGGTTAAAAATTAGAAAATTCGAGCCCCGAGTCAAATATGCGGTCGCATTTGCGACCGCAGAGTAAACATGCGGTCCGCATAATGGACCACAAAATGCTCCCCAAAAACTAAACATTCTGACCCAGTCTGCAGTAAGAATGTGGTCCGCATTCACGTTCTGCGGTCGCAAAGTGCACCGCAGAACTGACACTTACAAAATTTAAAGGAGAAAATGCGACGACTATGCGGTCCGCATTTCGATTATGCGACCGCATTTCGACCGCATAACTAACTTTAATTTTAACCAACATTCTGCCTCACTCTGCGGCAGATATGCGGCCCGCATTTTGATTATGCGATCGCATTCTGGACCGCATTTCTTGCATTTTTTTGGAAACTTATTCTTGACTTTTTAATGCATTATTCAATCCAAAAAGGTCCTTACATTGACTTTTTAATGCATTATTCAATTATGCTCCTAACTTGGCACCACGGAATCTAGGTTTTTGTGTAGGGATTTCAAGGGGCCTTACATTGACTTTGGAGGGCAGCGGGATCAGTTCTTGCCCTTGGCGGAGTTTTCGTACAATAACAGCTATCAGTCCAGTATAGAGATGGCCCCGTACGAGGCTTTATATGGTCGACGTTATCGTTCTCCTATCGGGTGGTTTGAGCCTGGTGAGGCTAAGTTACTTGGTACATATTTGGTACAGGATGCCTTGGATAAGGTGAAGTTGATTCAGGAGAAGCTTCGCACAGCTCAGTCCAAACAGAAGAGTTACACAGATCAGAAGGCGCGTGATGTATCATTTATGGTTGGCGAGAAGGTTCTCTTGAAAGTCTCGCCAATGAAGGGATTATGAGGTTCAGGAAGAAGGGCAAGTTGAGCCCAAGATTTATTGGTCCCTTTGAGATGTTGAAGCGAGTTGGGAAGGTTGCCTATGAGCTTGCTTTACTCCCCAGCTTATCGGGAGTTCATCCAGTTTTTCATGTATCGATGCTTCGGAAGTATCACGCCGACCTATCTCATGTGTTGCACTTCAGTACTATCCAGTTGGATGAGAGTTTGGGTTACGAGGAGGAGCCAGTTGCCATTATTGATAGACAGGATCGCCAACTGAGGTCCAAAAGGATTTCTGCGGTGAGGGTCTAGTGGAGGGGTCAACCAGTTGAGGAGGCGGCCTGGGAGTCCAAGGAGGACATGCAGAGCAGATATCCCCATTTATTCAGCAGTTCAGGTACTTTTCTATGTTCGTTCGAGGATGAATGTTTGTTTAAGAGGTGGAGAATGTAACGACCCGACTGATCATTTTGCCTTTTAGAATCATGTTCCCTTAAATAAAACTTCCCGTGCTTGCTTTAGCTAATTTACGACTTGCGGGGATGGTTGGTTCGGGAGTTGGAAGAGTTTTGAGTGAAATATATTCATTTGTTTCTTTAGGATTCTCTTAAAAGACCAAGTTTGACTTCGGTCAACGTTTTGGGAAAACGGACCTGGATTCATAATTTGACGGTCTCGGAGGGTCCGCGGGAAAATATGGGACCTAGGCGTATGTCCGGAATCGAATTCTGAGGTCCCTAGCCTGAGTAATGAATTTTTATTAGAAATTATTACACTGAAGTTGTAAAGAATCAAAGAAACTAAGTAATCATTGATTTTCTAGGTATCGGGCTTGTATGTTGGTTCCGAAACTTGGTACAAGTCCAAAATATCGTTTAAGACTTGCCTGTAAAATTTGGTGTCAATCCGAGTATTTTGAGGGCGTTTTGACCCGTTAGAGGAGAATTAAGAACTTGAAGTTCACAAGTTTGATTCATTTGGTTTTAGGGGGTGATTCCTAGATTTAGTGTTGTTTCGGGTGTTCCGAGGGTTCGAGTAGGTCCGTCTTGTGATTTTAGACTTGTCGGTAGGTTTGGACAGGGCTCGGGAGCCCCGAGCATCAAACGGATGAGGCTCGAGTGAAGTGGAAAATTTGGAAGAGGGCTGAAGATTGCTGCTTCTGTCATAACTGCATCTGCGGCACTTGGACCGCAGATGCGGGACCGCAGGTGCGGTTCTTTCTTCGCAGAAGCGGCTCAGTGGCCAGGCCAGGAAAAAACCGCAGAAGCGGCTCCACAGATACTGTCCCAACCTTCTTTCCCCATTTCGCAGATACATTCTCATTTTCACAGATGCGGTCCCCTAACCGCAGATACGGAAATCGATGAGCAATGAGGTTCATTTAATTCGAGTTCAAAGACCATTTTTATCATTTTACACTCATCCTTTGGGCGATTTGGGAGCTCTTGAGAGAAGGTCTCCACTTAGCATTGTAAGGTAAGTTATTTCCACCCATCTTTAGTTTAAATACTTGTATTTTAGGTAGATTAAACACTAAAAACTAGGTAAAATCAAAGGGTTAGAGCTAGACCTAGGGTTTTAATAAAACTTAGATTTAACCACGAAATTTATTATGAAATGAACTAGAAATCATATATTAATGATCTTTAGGTTGTAGAGAATAACTTTCTTCGAAAAATCTCGGAATCCAGGCATGTGGGCCCGGGGTCGGAATTTAGGAAACTTGTGAAAAAGGGTGGAAAATTGCGTAAATAGTTAGAATTCAATCTTGTAAGCCTATATTGACTAGTTCTTACTTCATTTAACTAGTTTGGAATCGTTCGGCTCCGAATTGAGGGCTTGGAATTGTTCTTGATAATTGGAAGTGCGCTTTCGAGTGAGGTGAGTCTCCTTTCTAACCTTGTAAGAGGGAATTGTCCCCATAGGAATAATAATTGAGTAATTGTTGCTAAATGCGGGGGCTACGTACGCACTAGGTGATGAGAGTCCGTGCGTAGCTACTATTATGTTAATTATCCGGGTAGTTTAGGACCCACATCATGCTTTATTTATGAAAATCTCTATATTATGTTGCTAATATGATCACTTAGGATATGCTAGAGACTTGAAAGGGAATAAGAGCGAACTTGTATACCTGTTGAACTCTTGTGTGGCATTATTGAATATTAATGTGCCTTCGTGTGTATTCTTGATATTGCTTGTTATTTGTGGATCGGGCCGACCGCCTCGATATGAATAGATGCATCTATAGGCACGCCGTCGACCCTCGGCAGTACACAGTTTATTTCTGTTGGATCGGGCCATCTCCTCGGCATAATGTGCGCATGATATCTATGTGAAAACTTACACTTGAAATGTTTTGCTGGTATTTCAAAAAAATGTAATAGTGAATTGGAATATTGTGGAGAACATGACTTATACTTCTTGTTATAAACTGTTGATTATTAGTGTTTCCATGCTTAGCATAAAACTTTGATATATTATTTGACACTAGTAAGTATCAAGTCGACTTCTCATCTCTACTTTTTTGAGATTAGACGGAATATTTACTGGGTACATATTATTTATGTACTCATACTACGCTTCTGTACTTAATTGTGTAGGATCTGAGGCAGGTACATTTGGTTACCAGTCTGGTGCGTGCCCCTGAGTTGTAGACTGAGACTTCCACGGTGAGCTGCTTCCTTCTTATGCTGTTCAGCAGCCGGATGGAGTCTTCCTTTAATTTTGCTGTCTTTTTCTTCTATCTCAGACAGTAGGATAGAGATATTCTTTTGTATATTCTACTAGATGCCCATACTTGTGACACCAGGTCTTGGCATACACACATTGGTAGACTTATATTTTGGGTTGTATAATTATGTTATTTGCAGTATTGCTCACTTCTAGTTTAAATCCAAATTGGAGTATCTATTTTACCAATTCCTGATAAAAGTAACATAAGAATTTTAGAAATGTTTCCACGTTGTCTTTCCTGGCAATGGTGTTGGGCGCCTTCATGGCCTATTATGGAAATGGATCATGAAAAATTAATGAAAGGGAATCAATCAATTTAAACAAAATGAGTAAAAAAATTTAGGGTTTATAAGGGAATATTTGCAATCAGTTGTAACTTGAGGAAATCAATATCAGTTAAGAAATAATCATGATTCTGTACTTCAACATATAAATAGAAGGTAATGGACAGGCGTATTAGACCTGTAGGGTCAAACATATTAACAAAAGAAGCAACACAAACATATAGTAGTAACAGGAGTAGGCTAGGATTCAGTAGTAAAAGAAACCCACTCAAAGCACAGTAGTCAAACAAAGTCAAGTAGTCTCATAGAACCAGAGTACAGAGAACCAAGCTAATAGGTAAGAAAGTAAAAAACACGTAAAGAAACCTTCAAATTCACAATAGTAATTGAGGAAAACTTTTTTATGAAATTAGGGTTTCAACAATAGTCAAGTTTAAAATAATGGTAAGAACTCAGAATCAGATAAGCCAAACAAGGAATAGGGATTCAAACACAAAAAACTTAAATGAAACAAGTGTACACATAGACAAACAAAGGCACCTTCAGAACTCAGATAAAACTAAAACACTTAGGGTTTTTAACATGATGAATCAAGTAGAAGAAAAGCATAAACAAATCGGTTGAACATAGCAAAATCGTAAACAACACTAGAATCAGAGAAGAGATCTTTTAAAAAGAGGTTGAGAAAACCCTAATATGAAAATGAAGAGTCACATTGAAAGAAAATCGAAGAACCTTTGATAAAACACTTAAAAATTTCATAACGTGCACAGATCTAAGACAGATCTGAAAGAAAAATCAAAAAGCTTTTAAAGCTAAGGTTTCAGAGAACCCAGAGAAAGTGAGAAAGACTTTGAAAAGTTACAGATCTAGCTGAAAAAGTCAAGGATCTGACTTGAACGACCATAAATGGCCGGAAAAAGACAAGAGATAGAGGTTGAGCAAGGACTGGACCAGATCTCTTCGAGATCTATCCATGAAATCACATAAACGGGCCACCAGAAGACGTATGAGACAAATACATGCCTCAAACAGCCATGGGAGACCATGGATTAGGTGAGAATCAAAGGGGATTAGGGTGGATTTGGGCGGCGGCAGCTAGGGTTTAGGTGAAGTTGCAGAGAGAGTTTGAGAGGAAGGGGCTCCAAGGCAGCGGACTAGTGAGAATGACTTAGGGTAAGGGGCTTATTTGGGTTTTAAAATGGTAGGTAAGATGGTGGTCGTTGATCTGAATGATCAACGGCCCAAATTAAAAGGGTAGGTGAGTCGGTTTATGAAATTGGGCTTGGGCCTGGTCCGATGGGTAAAATTGGGTTAGGAATTGGGGTCTGATTTGGGTTATAATTGAAAGCCAAACGTGACTACGAGTTAAATAGCTACTTTTTCCTTTTTATTTTTATAAAAAATAGAAAATAATTTTTGAAAATAAATTAAAAATACTAAAATAATTTATAACACATAATTAACAATTTAAAAACACAAGACTCAATTTATGAATATAAGACACAATTAAACCTTAAAATGGCTAATATTGTTTTTATGTTTAATTTAGCTTTAAAAATACTAAATATTTTAGCCATATTTTGGCATAAATATAAAAATTCAATAGATGAATTACCAAAAATAATAATTTTGAAAAAAATTGTTGGGGATTTTATGGATGAAAAAGGGAAATAAATCAATTTAAAAACCTTAAAATTATTAAAAAAATAATAAAACGCTTGGACATGCTTATATATATATATATATATGCTATTTTGAAGTTATTTTGCATATTGAAAATATATAGGGAAAAATTGGGTATCAATAGTGCACTGTAGGACTGCTGATCAGAATACTGCATATGAGAACCACGACCACCGGAAGCACCGTGAGAAACCTGAAGTGCTGACTAAAAAGGCCTAGGAGGATGGCCTCTACCATACGAATCTCTGCCTCCAGACGAGGTACCACTGAATCTGCCTGAATGACGAGGCCTCTTGTCAGACCCCTAACTACCTCCCTACGATAGAACCATCTCCACTCTCCTGGCCACATTGGCCGCCTCCTGAAAAGAAATCTCAATCCCTGTCTCCTTAGCCATCTGAAGTCGAATCAGCTGAATAAGTCCCTCAGAAGATAATCCTGGGGATCCTCAGAAGATGCACCGCTGAAAGTAGTAGTGAACAGCTTGGTGAACCTGTCCAACCTCCACAAAGTATCGGCAGACATAACTGCTCCATCACCGGTCTGAGCTACCACATCCGGCTGAACTGCCCTAACTGGCTGAGCTGCTGGAGTCTAAAATTGGGGACCTACCTGCTCCGGAGTGCGAGTAGCAGGAGCCTGGGCTCCTCCTCTAGCCTGAGAGATGGCTGGGGCTACAGGAAGCAAGCCTACCCGAGTGACACTCTCCATAAGGCCCACTAGAATGACCAAAGCATCCTGAAGTACTGGGGTAGCAATAAACTCCTCTGGGACCAGAGTTGGGCCCACCAAAATTGCCTGGGCCGGAACCTCATCATCAAAGTCAACCTGAGGCTCCGTCGCTGGTGCTGTTGCTCTGAGCTGAGCTCTGCCCCTACCTCAGCCTCTAGCATGGCCTCGGCCTCGCCCTCTGCCCCTCGTGGGAGCTGCTACTGGGGGCTCGGGCTGCTGGTCGGTGGATGAGGAAGCGCGTGTTCTAGCCATCTGCGAAAGAACAGAGTAAAAATTCAATTAGCATTGGGAAACCTAACCGCACGATAGGAAAGAATAAATGTGAAGTTTTTCCTAACTCTATAGCCTTTGGGGGATAAATCTAGACATCTCTGTATCGATCCCTTAGACTTTACTAAGCTTGTGTGTGAACTGTGAGACCCATGTAACCTAGAGCTCTGATACCAACTTGTCACGACCCGAATTTCCCGCCCTCGGGAGTCGTGATAGTGCATACTAATGTGAGCTAGGCAAGCCGACTATTTGAACAAATTACCTTTTTACCCATTTTATATCCTTTAACAATTATGAAGCAATAACGTGTAGACAGCAGAATTTATAATAAGTGGAAGAAAAAACAACAACTATCTGAATATGTATCCAATACAACTATTTAAACAAGACTACTCAGAACTGGAGTCACAGCTTCACAGACGGTCTAAGAATACTACAAACAAAGTTTGAAAGATAAATGATACACTGTTTCTGAAATAAGTAAAGGAAACAGGATAAAGGGATAGAGGGAGACGCCAAGGCCTGCGGACGCCTGCATGACTACCTTGGATCTTCGTATGGACTGAAGGCAGCCACCCAAGCTATCCAAAAGCTGCTCTGAGATCTGCACATAGCGCAAAGTGTAGTATCAACACAACCGACCTCATGTGCTAGTAAGTTCCTAGCCTAACCTCGGTGAAGTAATGACGAGGCTAAGACCAGACTACCAGATAAACCTGTGCAGTTTAACCATATACAGCGGAAAAGAAGAACAGTAGTATAAAGTCAAGTATGGGAGGGGGAAACATGTTGCGGGGAAACATCAATTAAGAATACAAAGAAAGTGGGTAAATAAGAGGAACACCATATCTCAGTTATCAACAAGAATCAGAAATCAAACAAGTGCACGGCATCACCCTTCGTGTTTTTACTCTCGTCCTCACCAAAGCAATCAAGTAATGAAAATGTGCACGACATCACCGTTCGTGCTTTTACTCTCGTCCTCACCATATAATCAATATAATCGGCACGGAATTGTACATCGTGCGGCACGACATCACCCTTTGTGCTTTACACTTTTCCTCACAATCATACACGGCATCACCCTTCGTGCTTTAACACTCTCTCACAAAAACAATACACGGCATCACCCTTCGTGCTTTAACACTCTTCCTCACCCAAACAACAATCACAAACAATAAGAAAAGGAAATAAATGAAATTACAATAAGAATCCCCGCAGGGGAACAATAGTTCAACAATTAAGTCCCGGCAAGGGAATACCATCAAGAACATCAATATCCCGGCAAGGGAGATAGCATTAAAAGCAACAATGTCCCGGCAAGGGACGTAATATAGTGATACTCTTTTCTTTCACTTTTACTTCACAACTCACTTCACGACTTGAGCCAATGCTCTAAAAGATTCAATTATCACTTATACTTTCACATCTCATTATACAACTTGAGCCAACGCTCCTCAAAGTTCAAATGTCACAATTATTTCCACAAACTTTGCCCAACAATAGTAATCGTCAATCAAGGCATGAATAATACAACGACGTCATAATAATCACAATATAAGACTCACGGGCATGCTTGACACCAACGTATAGATACTCGTCACCATGCCTATACGTCGTACTCCATAAATATCACATAACAAATAGAAATCGACTCCTAATCCCTCAAGATAAGGTTAGACCAAACACTTACCTCGAACTTCCACGGCCAACTCAAGCCTCAAACACCGTTTTTTCTTTTGAATTTGGCTCCAAATCAATTGTATCTAGACATAATCGACTTAATAACATCAATAAACTCTAAACAATCCAATTCCAATGCTTAATTTTAGATTTCCTATCATTCTTCCCAAAAAGTCAAAAATCGACCTTGGACCCGCTTGGTCAAAATATGAGGTTCGGACCAAAATTCGATCGCCCAGTCACCCACGAGTCCGAATATGTATTTAGTTTCGAAATTCGACCCCAAAACAAGGTCTAAATTCCATTTATACAAAAAGCCCTAACTCTACCCAAATCCCTAACTTTCTACCCTTAAGAACATTATTTAAGCCTAGAAATCTAATGGGTGTTAATGAAAATTGAAGAAAATGAGTCTAAGATTACATAACTATGGATTTGTGGTGAAGCTCTCTTTCAAAAATCGCCCAATTTGGAGTTTGAAAGAAGAAGTTATGAAGTTTTGGTTTAATCCCGTATGTGTTCTGTTCTGTTTAAATGATTGGGCAAAATTGGTCTCTGCGATCGCGGATAAGGGTATGCGATCACATAGGGTAATGGGGAACTGGGCATCGCGATCGCGGAGCATGGATTGCGATCGCATAGAGGAAAACGGGTTCCCTTCCCAGGCTTGGTTTAACCCATTGCGACAGCGGAAGAAACAATGCAATCACATAGAACAATTGGTGACCTCCCAGAATTTACTCTACGCGATCGCGGAAGGACCTATGCGATCGCATAGCACAAAATATGACCCCCTGAAATTTACACTATGCAATCACGAACCTTCCTATGCGATCGCATAGCACAAGGACCTGGACACCAGCAGACATCAGTTTCTGCAATTTCCTAAGTTCAAAAACCTTCCGAGACCTATTGAAACTCACCCGAGCCCTTGAGGCTCCAAACCAAATATGCATACTAACTCAAAAACATCATATGAACTTATTTGTGCGATCAAATTGCCAAAATAACCTCTTAAACAATGAATTTAGCATAGAAATCTAAGAAAAATCTCAAAACTCTCAAAGTATCAATTTTCACAACTACGGGTTTGAATCACCTCAAACGACTTCCATTTCTTACCAAATTTCACATACTCATCTAAGTCACATATAAGACCTGTATCGGGCTCCAAAACCATAATACGGGCCCGATACCATCAAATTTTAAACATTTCATTTCCAAAACTCATAAATAATTCCAGAAAATACTTTTCTTTAAGAATTCATTTCTCGGGCTTGGGACCTCAGAATTCGATCTGGGACATACGCCCAAGTCCTATATTTTTCTACGGACCCTCCGGGACCGTCAAATTACGGGTCTGGGTCCATTTACCCAAAATATTGATCGAAGTCAACTTAAATTTATTTTAAATTCATCATTTTTCACATATTGACTTTCTGGCTACACGCCCTGACTGCGCACGTAAATCGAGGTGATGTAAAAAGAGGTTTTTAAGGCCAGGAACGCAGAATTTATTTCTAAAATAAGTGATGACCTTTTGGGTCATCACAATACATTATTTTTTCGTAAAATATTTGAGTAATCTTATGGCATTATATTTATAAATATTAATCGTTTTACCAAGCATGCAGTCCATGACGTTCTTATAAATACGTACTTTTTGTTTTTTTAAAATTTATTAAAGTAAAATATTATTAATTTGAAAAATATATATCAATTATTTTTTCAATATTAGTTACAAATATATAATTAATAATTAATATATTTTCAAGAAACAATATTTATATTAAATGTCAAATTTAATATTATTTATAAAAGCAAATATTTGCTAAATCTTAACTTTTAATTTTTTGATAATTAATTTTATATTTAAAATTTAATCTAATTGTGTAATTACACTTGTGCAACCAAACAGTACACTTGTAATTACATTATGATAAACAAACAGGTCGTCGTAATTACAATACTATGTAATTACTAGGTTGTGTAATTATTACCCTAATAATTATACCAATTCCAATTACCAGATCACTTTCCGAACAGTCCGTTAATTTATTTCAAAATAATAAAAAGAAAGGTTTTTCTTCCTAAAAGTCTTGTGGCCATAAAGAATATGTGATAAAGGATAAAATAAAAAATTTAATGCCATAAATTTTAATGATACTTTTGGTATGAGCTAAAAAGTATTTCTTTATTTTTAAAATTTTGTACTTAATTAAATACGCTCGCACTAAAATAAATAAAATATAAGACAACACACCTAAACTGAGATATAAATTTCACCAATATTTTTTTATAACAAAAATGAAATAGAAAACACTTGTTAAATAATGATACACAATTTTATACACAAATTGTTTTGTCCTGATCGATCCAACAAAACAATCTACTAAGAGCTAGTTTGGCCAAGTTTCCGGAAGGTAAAAAATACATTTTTTTGATTAAAAAAATATTCTTTTGTTTTTTGTTGAAATTTGAGGTGTTTGGCACAGGCGGAGAAGTGCTCTTGAACAGAAGCATAAGTAATTTTTTTTTTTTTTTTTTTGAAAGAAGCTACAAATTCTAACTTCTTTCAGAATGCAGAAGCAGGAAATTATTTTTTTCAAGATAAAAATATATTTATCGTAAATTTATATTTTTCGAGTTATCCCTCATTATTTATTTTTTCCTTTTTGTTTCTACCATCCTTTTCTTCTTTTTTATTTTCTTCGTATTTTTAATTCCTCATTCTATTCCTCTTTGGGATAGTCTCTCAATATATATATATATATATATATATATATATATATATATATATATATATATATATATATATATATATATATATATATATATATATATATATATTATTCTTTTTTCTTAATTTGACACTCAAAAATATTTTTTGGAAAGATTTATTGAGCATGCTTATCAAATCTTGTAAAAATAATTTCAAATGAATTGGAAAAATATAAACTATTATTTCCCAAAAGTATTTTTTCAAAAAACTTATAAATTAAAATATTTTTTTTACCAAACGGGCTTAACGGCTTGTTTGGATGGTCGTTACGTATTGTATTGTATCGCATTGTTACTTTAAATACGACGTTTGTTTTGATTGTTCCTTAATTTTTATTGTATCGTATCGTTAAATCCGTCGTTACGTAACAACAAAATGTGCCACTTTATGTAACGATCGATTTGGTGTGGTTGCATCGTTATCTTGTCTTTTTCTCTCATCTCACCATTTACTCTTATTAAATAATTTTAGTTTATAATTTACCCTACCTTTTTATGTACAAAGAATTACAAGAAAATACACATGACTTCACACCACAACAAAAAATGGCTCATATTTTTTAAATTTTACCTGACCTAGCCCATATTGTACATATTTTGAAAGCACTAGCAAATTCAAAATATGTGTTCTTACAACCATTGCTTCTAAAAGCTATGGAACTAAATCTGTGTTCTCGCAACCATTGCTTTTACTTTCTCTTCTTTTCACATCTTCTGCATATGCTTCAAAGGCTGTATATTTTTTGCTTCTCCTCTTGTGTTCCTGGTTGCAATGTAAGAAAATTGAAGAGTAGAAATCCACCATTAAAGACCATTCAAAGCTTTGCTTTCGAAAATGAGTTTTTTTTAGTTTGTTAGTTTTTTGGATTGGGTATTGTTCCAATTGATTAAAAACAAAAGGAGTTCAAAATTTTAATTTGAAGTGATTTGGAGTGGATTTGAGTAAGATTTGAGTTAAATTTCAGAAAAGACGCAAGGAAGAAGACAAAGTCAGTTTTTTGTATAATTATGTATAATCTTGTATAATAGTGTATAAACACATGTTATATACCAGTATACACTTTTATACATATTTATACAAGCGTTTGTAGATAAACTTCTTCCACGATTTTCAGTTGCAATTCGTGTTCAAAACCAGTCCAAATCTTCATTAAATGACTTCAAAATTTATATACAACCTCATTATACTATTTCTAACAAGTATAAATAACACCCACTCCAAATTTCTCACAAAACCAAATTCGAAATTTAAACCCACACATATAAGCTTATTAAAAATTTAATTTTTACCACCCAAATAGATTTGGTTTGTTGAACTAATATTTGAATCACAATTTACTGATTCGAAAATTAACTTAAAAGCTTGATAATCTTTTTCAAAAATTAAATAGTAATTTTGAGAACCTATTGGAGTTGGATGTTGAATCTTAGCCTATTATATTTGGACTAGTTGGTTGTAAATTGAAATATGGGCTAGAAAATTAAAAAGTAGGGAGCTCAGTTGTTCTAATGTGAAAATTTTCCTTTTATATAATAAATTTACCTGGTATCATAATTTTTCTTTATAATATCGTAAATTTATTCCTCATATTGCTGGTACATTATATCATGAAATAATAGCAAACGATACAATCAATCCGAACATTATATTTATCAAACGATACAGTATAATACAATACAATACTCCCTCCGGTCCAAAATAAGTGATTTTTTTGGTTGTTTTTACACATGTTAAGAAATTTACCTTTTAACATTAATTAGCATATAAATACTCCTAACACATACTCCAACATTAATTACTCTAAGGGTAATGTAAGAAAAAAATAATTAATTCATCCTCAAAATCTAAAAAAATTACTTATTTTGAACAAAAAAAAGCCAAAAAATCATTTATTTTGAACGAACCAAAAGGATTAGGTACGATACGATATAATACTTTATTTATGTATTGATACACAAAAATGTGCATTCATTTCCATTACTCCTTTACCACTTGTGAGATCCCCAAATTAATGAAAGAAGACACCTCCGCTGTAATATTCATGATTCCTATGTGAAAATTACAACAGTAAGTGGAGTGAAAGCAGCCGCCGATACAAATCTTTTTCCCCAGAATACTACCGACGTGATGAAACCTCCTCTCCACATGGCTCTATTTTCCTTAAAACTATTCCTTTTTTGATATATATTCTGCCACCCAATGACAGTACAGAGGTGACCAAATTCTCTCTTCATTCTTCTTCCTCTCACAAATCACCATTATAAAACGTGGACTCTGGACTCTCTTCCCGAGTCTCATTCTTTTCGAAAACCATAACACATCAGATTCTCTTCTCCAAACCCAAATCGAAACTCTTTCTTGAATTCTGCCTATATAATTGGATCAATGTCGAAGAATATATTAGTTACGGGTGGAGCTGGGTACATTGGGAGTCACACTGTGTTACAATTACTGCTGGGTGGTTACAAGACAGTGGTGGTTGATAATTTGGATAATTCATCTGCTATTGCTATCAAAAGGGTCCAGGAACTTGCGGGTCAATTTGGCCCTAATCTCTCATTTTACAATGTAGGTTCCATTTTCCTCTCTAATCGTGTGTTTTGTTGAAAATGTGGAGTCACATATATCTGGGTATAGAGGTTGGATTCCTATTATAAAGATTGGATTTTTATTTGGTTTTTGTTGAATGTGTTTGATTTGATTTAATGTTGCATCTGTGTTTTTATCAAGTGTTATGATTTATGGTTTATCATGTTTATTGCTTCTTCCAATGTTAGATGTGTATATTTGTGCACTTCTATTAGACAAATAGCTAACAGTGCAAAAGCTTAAAGTAGAAATTAAATTCAGAATCTATTGAATTTGGTAAATTTGGGGAAATTCTCTGCTCGAAGGTTTCAAGTTTGTAGTCTTTGAGGACAATGAAGTGGGACGAACACCATGAGGTCTTCGGTTCAAATCTCAGGGAGGCAGAAAAATACTGGGTGATTTCTATCTATCTTCCTATGTTTCGGCGGGCAGAGTTACCCGATACTGTGCTGGTGGGAGGTAGCGGAATAGTTGAGGTGCGCGCAAGCTCGCCGGGCACCACCGTCATCCAAAAAAAAAAAAATAAGTTTGTAGTCTTTGTGTCAATTTTTGTTTTAAAAGTTGTTACACAGTATTTTGTATGTTTTCAAGCATCAAGTACTTGATTGTTGTTTCATTTCTTGCATTTATGTTCCTGATTTCTATAGTTCTGTTTTAAACTGCAGATAGATCTGCGAGACAAGCCTGCAGTTGAAAAGCTTTTCGAGTCTAACAAGTAAGTTACACCAATGTTAGTTGCAAGGGTTATTATACTTTAGTTCTGAACTTTTCTTGTCAATCTTCATCTTTGTTGATCACCATTCCGTTGTTATTCTAGCCAATGTTGTTTTTATCTATGGCACAGTAAGCTCAAAGTTTGATAAACATCTTCATGAATTATATGCTGTTGACCGGAAAATATGCTCTTGTCTAGCACTTTCCAGAATGATGGTTGTAGTGTTTATATTTGTCTCTCAGCTCCCTTGCTTTACTTTATTTTTTTAGTTCAACATCAGTTTCATATGTAATGCAGGTTCGATGCTGTTATCCATTTTGCTGGACTAAAAGCAGTGGGTGAAAGTTGCCAGAAACCTTTGATGTACTACAACAACAATATTACAGGTACAATTACCCTGCTGGAAGTCATGGCAACGCGTGGATGCAAAAATGTATTTCTCGATACTCTTTTGATTATCTTAATAACAGATCGTTCTCTCTTGCAAATTATTGTATTGACTGGTTTCTGTCTTCAACTATTCAGCTTGTGTTCTCATCATCATCTACTGTCTATGGCTGGCCAAAAGAGGTTCCTTGTACTGAGGAATCTCCCATAAGTGCTGCAAATCCTTATGGAAGGACAAAGGTACATTTTGAGTTGTCTCATCTGGTCATTTCAGTGCTCAGCTGATGTTATGAAGTGAATATTTGTGATACTAAAATGCAAGCGCATTTCGTTGGCTGCCTCTCCACTGAGGCTGCTGAGCAGCCAAGTTTATACCTTCACTTGTCCTATTCTTTTAAAGGACGGAGGGGTGTGAGGAGGAGTCTGTGTTCTTTCTTTTCCTGAATATCAGAATTCTGGTTGTGTGTATGCCCTGTGTTTATACTCAAAGCTAAGTAGAGTTAATTTTCAGCTCTTCACTGAAGAAATTTGCCGTGATGTCTACCATTCTGACCATGAATGGAAAGTCATATTGTTGCGGTACTTCAATCCTATTGGTGCACATCCAAGTGGTTATATTGGTGACGATCCACGTGGAATTCCAAACAACCTTATGCCCTTTGTTCAACAAATTGCTGTTGGCAGGAGACCAGCACTGACAGTTCATGGAACTGATTATCCAACAAAGGATGGTACAGCGGTATGGTCTACTTCTGATAGTACTATTATGTGATGATTTTTGTTCCAGATTACCAGAAATTGTTTGACATGTGTTCTAGATTATCAGAAATTAGCTCACTCAAATTTGGAAATCCTTGTTTAGCTACATGTAACTCGAACATGTGATTGATCATGTGCCGATATTTTCAGGTGCGTGATTACATTCATGTTGTTGATTTAGCAGATGGCCATATTGCTGCCTTGCAGAAGCTGTTTGATCCTTCGACAGGTGAATACTTGCTATTTCTTATGATTGTTACTTCTCTGTTTAAGTTATCTGGTGCTAATTATTCCAGCAGCCTCAGAGTCCACTACCACAAAGCTCTCTTACCTTTCTTTCTTGAAGACTGTTTGCCCTGAAACATATTTTTCAATTCTGCTATTGGATTCTTGTTCTTTCAGTGGCAAAGCTGTACTTTTCTATATCGTTTTTCCTCCTCGTGTTTCTTGTGACATGGTTGAACATGACAGTGTCACCAATATCCCAGACAAATAGTATTATGTGAGAAGCATCAACATCAACTTTTGATCATGGTGTAATCATATTATTCTGCTATGCTTTTTCTGTTTAACTAAATCATGTTAGTTCTAGCTTGGCTTGTCTTTGCATTTCTAAAGCAATATCATTTGGATATTTTTGGTGACACATTTATTCTTTTTGGATGATAAAGCATTAGTGACCTATCTAATAAATTTCCTAGGGGGCAAAGGTCTCTCTGCTTAGTGTTGATTCTAACTTTGATTTTGCTAAAACGTTTCAGGCTGTGAAGTTTACAACCTGGGAACTGGGAAAGGATCATCAGTCTTGGAAGTGGTGTCAGCATTTGAGAAGGCATCAGGAAAGGTAGTGTACTTTTGGAATCAGTTCGGTTAATCCTTGGGCATCTCTGTTGGAATACCCAGTTCAGTGAGTTAAACTTTTATAAATGGAAAAGAGACATAAATCACACATTCGAGGAAGAGCATTTGCCTTATTTGCTTTTTAAATAAAGGGCCTTGTATTTTTCTTCTTAATTCGTATTAGAATGAAATAGACTGGTTGAGTGCATATTGATAATTATTTAAAGTTAAAGCCTCTATAGTGGAATGCCTTTTGTTTAAATTTCTGATCTGAGACGTATGCCTGCACATTTGAATGAGTTCTAGAGTTGCTTCCAGTTCTTCTCATCTGGGAGGAAATTGAACACGTCTCTTATAATTTGAAACGCTCTATTTGGTCCGCACATAATTCCAGCTCTACTTAAGCTGCTCACTTATTGATAGTTATGTTTCTGACCTTTCACTTTGTGTGGAAATGCTTTGCTGACTGTGCAACGTCCTAGTATTAATGGTAGCACTAATTAGCGTTCCTGCTTTTCTAGAAAATTCCACTGGTGATGTCTGGTCGACGGCCTGGGGATGCTGAAATAGTATATGCAGCAACAGAGAAAGCAGAACGAGAATTGAATTGGAGGTAACTGATATTTACTAATATATCAATCTGTTTACCTGGCTGCATACTTCAATTGTCTGGTCGCTGATTAATCTAATTAATTACTTAAACTGCTAGTTGACGGCAGTGGCGGAGCCACATTCAACCATTCGACACCCCTTCGCCGAAAAATTACATTGTATTGCTAGATAAATTTTCTGTTTTATGTATATTTACTATACGTCGACTCCCCTAAACTTTTCGGTGTATCTATTTTTTATTTTATATTTTGACATCCCTTAGTGAAAATTTTGACTCCGCCACTGGTTGATGGGGTAACGCTTGATAGTGCCCCTCAGTTAGAACTTCTGTTCACCCCTTTCCATATAATCTACTTTTGATTTGTGTTGTACTAAATGTCTGGCTTATTTTTCAGGGCAAAGTATGGCATTGATGAGATGTGCCGTGATCAGTGGAACTGGGCCAGTAAAAACCCTTATGGCTATGAAGGATCTGAAGAGTCAAACTAACAGTGCAGTATACTCTAACTGCAATTCTTTTTCATGGTCGCATCATTCCACCTGTTTGTTCGTTTATCCATACTGCTAATCACCGACGTGTAGACCATCAATCTTTTTTTTTCTTGCAAGGATTCCACGTATATTACTAGGATTACAGAATGGTCGGAACATTAAAAAGATTTTCTAACTGGAGTTCCGAAGCAAGTGGTGGAACTTTTTCCGCCGTGAAGAAACAGGGATAGTTGATGAATAATAGCTCGTTTAGCTTAAACCTATAGTGGTATTTTATTCGTTCTTTTATTCTTTTGTAACTAGCAGCATTACAACCATATTGTTTAAAGAAACTATTTATTTGTCTTGCTTCAATTATTATGCTGGTCCACTGTGTAACCCTGTTAAGTTAAGCAATTTGTTGGCAGTATGCCTTCTGTTTAGTGGTTGGAAAGTGTATTATGCTGAAGGATGAACATGCCTACAACTCACAGTTGATGTCAGCTGACTGGTTTAGAGTATCCATTATAATATCTTGTAACCCCATGTGCAGTTGTAGTTTATCTGTCACCAGTAAGTACAACATTCGACCACCCATTTCATAATCATGTCTGTGCCAATGTTTGGTTTTGTTCAACTTAAGTAAAAGGAGTTGTATCGGGCCCCATGTATTAGACTTGTTGTGCATCCCAATTCCCAAAACGTGCTGCCCTCCTAGGCGTGCAACACAAAGTAATTCGAGTCCATTCACATTAGACTAACGATGATTAATTATATTCTTAGAGGTATGAAATACAACTCCATGAATGAGCAAACTAAAGGCTGCATTCATTATAAAGATCTTTGGAGAAATGGTTAAAAAAGAGTGAACATGTGGGAGGATTTGAACAAATTTTGCTTTAGTTTCCCCTTATGGAACACCGAGTTACTTGGGTTAAAAGGAAACTCGAGAATTGAAGTTTTTGTTCTGCTGTCACTACTGCTTGTCAATTTAAATTGCATTAAAGCTCTCGTTCAAACTTTATATGTGAGTATTCTAAACAACAACTCGAGAGTCGAGACTGCACCTTAGGCTAGGAAAGCTCCAGCAGTCAAACCAATATAGAAAGGGGATCCTAAATGTATCACTTGCAGAGGAACAAATGAAGCGTTTAAGGATGATTTCCATCACTTTGTTGATTCAGAAGGCAAAATAATAGCCCCACCGGGATGGGCTGTTGGAGCGGATCAGGCCTCTTGCCCTTATCTAGTCCAGGCTCGCCCTGATCCCTGTTTGTGCAGACTCCATCTCTAGAATAAAGTTACCTTTGTGGAGTGAAGTTATCCATTAACCACAACAATTTCTAGTAAACTATTCTGCATTTTAATCCATTTGAGTATCCCAAACTGGAGTTGCTATCACTACATTACCATTTAGGAATTTTGTATCTCTTTGATCCATTAAGTACTTTGAACCAGAACAGTGTTGTTTGTAAAAAAAACGCTACTGTTGAATTTATAGACAAGCGAATTAATTTGATCCCAAAATGATAAATAAATTAAATGAAATGCAAAACTTAGCATTGAAATCAAGGTAAAGCAGTAGATTACTTCTGGTTCTGAGAGCATATCTTCCGAAAGCAGTAACGCAAATATTAGAAGACAAAAATTAAAATATTATTGAGCTTTTGAATAGTATATAGTGGAAGTTTGTCAGAGAAAATCGTGTCCCTTACAATTGCCGTTGAACTCACTATTTATAGTTGCACCTAGGGAGCAAGATCCTAGTATGAAGCCCATCTTAAATGATAATTATGAGGCCATTGAAGAATGCGTAACAGCAATCTATGAATGCCATATTCTCTATAACAGACGATGTATTTACTGCAAAATATTTTTCATTGAATGTTATCGGGTGGCAGACAGTCATGAGCAACACTCCCTATGGGGGTCACCGAGATTGCTATCCCCGGACTTGATTCCCATCTGCCTTGCTTTCCATCTGTCTCTGGTTTCATGTGTCGCTCTATTATGCGAGTACTTAATATGAACATATTTTGCCCTTTAGAAGTGTCGCTACCACGAGTCAAACCACTAGACTGCTATAATTCATTGTGGGATATTCATTCATGTTTTGACTTATTAGGTTCTTAAACTAGAGCAGAAAGCTAGTGTCTGCAGTTGCATCGAAAAGTCCATGTTAATTTGAAGGGAAGGATCAGAGCAGAACAAAAAACATACAGCAAAGAACTAACATTCAACTCAAGCAACTCCATTTATTTAATTAGTTATTATAACTTCTTCCCATATTAGAGAAACCACCAAACTGATAATGAGCAGAGGTTTAAGGAAACAGGTTTTCTTGACGATAGACGACATAGTCAGTCATCCACCTTTTGGTACTGCCTTCAGTTCCATCTACATATTATGGGACTGGTCACTGTATACATACAACAAATACATACATACAATTCTTGAGAAGATTTATTTCTTTAGCTTCTCAAGCCTGATATTGATAAGTTTGGAGACTGTTTCAAGAAATGCAGCTTCATTCATGCCAAGAAGCATGGAATCTTGAGCATCGCGAACAATCTCCTCAATAACAGATTCCTTGTTCAATGTTTCTCTGCACATGATGCTTCCTATGGCAAAAGGAGTAAGTCCTCTCTCTACTCCTTTCTTCAGAAGCATGGTCGAGATACGAAGAGTACGAGCACATTCAACAGATAATTCCCATCCACATAACTTAAGTAGTGCAATGTCTTCTTCAGCATCCAATGATTTTATGTAGTCAATAGTTTCAGGTGAGTAAGGAAGCCGGGCTTGTGGCCAATAAAGCCAATCGAATGTGCAATCTTCAAACTGCAAGACACATTTATTAGTGCAAAGTCAAGATTCTTACAACAACAACAACAACAACAATATACCCAGTATAATCCCACAAGTGGGGTCTGGGGAGGGTAGTATGTGCAGCCTTACCCCTACCTTGCGCGGGCACAGAGGCTGTTTCCGATAGACCCTCGGCTCAAAGCAAACATGCATAATCAATCACAACAGAATAGAGAGAGAAACGCAGCAGTGAAGAAGTCAAAGAATCAGTAATATCAACAAGATAATAGAATAACCGGAACAAAAGCATCCTAGAAGTAATAGAAATCTAAGCAAAAGTCAAGATTCTTAAGAGAAGAAATTTCACTCTATACACTATCATAGATGGTATTAATAACCTATGGAATTGCAACTTAATGCTTCAGAAATTAACATCGATTCTTATCTTTAGAGACCTCTAAGTAACTCGAGTGGTGAAACTTTGATCTAACAATAAGAGTGGAAACATCCAGGGAAAATATTCATCTCCTATACATAGTAAGTATACTTTTGTAAGCATCCAAATTCATCACGTGTAACATTCCTGCAGAGAACAAACTACTTGAAACTTTTAAGTACTTCCATATATACCTAAACAATCAATTTACCAGGTATAGAATTGGAACTCTGCAATTTTTCTCTTTGAAGTCTAACCACTTTCTAAATCACTAATCATCAATTTCATGAAACTCGAAAGATAACAATCAAAAGACCGTTCGAACAGCATTCAAAAAAAAAAAACAAAAGAAGCTCTTACATGCTCAGGCAAGCAGTAGCCGTGATCTATTGGAGTAAGCACGATTCGCCTTTCTTCTCCATCCCTGCTGATCAGAATATTCCCAGCATGCCTATCTGTATTAGCCGTTCTTAGGTCGAAGACAGTGATCTTATGAACCTCCTCCACAGGAAAATCCCTAGGACCCATATCCTCACAATTCCCTTCATTCTTTATAAATAACTGCAGCGAGCCAACCTTAACGTACTCAGCTGACCACTCAAATCCATCCGGATGGTGAAACCCTTCGTGCAAACACTGAACCATAACCGTGGGAGCCACACCAGAAAATCCGATCTCCCCTTTGTACAACGAGCGACTCCTCCCCGGGGTCTTCGGATGATCTAGTAAGAAAGCTGCAACCTCTCTTAGTGCACCTTCTCCTACTTTAGTTCCCCTTTTTAATCCTTCACCATTGAATGATAAGGGTAATCCTTGAGGATTATTCACAGCTAATGGTTCCTCATCTATAGGCTTAAATACAGCAATATACTTGTCGCCCGGGACATCTTGCATGAAGTATGTTCCTCCTGAACCTTCGCACGACCTGATAGGCATTTTTCCATTTGCCAAACCATTAAATGCACAAGTAATCATATCCCTAATAGATGAAGGCAGTTTAACTATACTCGGATTGAGAATAATTGGTTCGGTGAACAACTCATGTTTATCAGGTGGCTTCTGTTGGAGCTCCTTGGATATTGCACTATTTCTTTTTCCATCACAATGTACAACACCTCCTCCTCCTCCTCCTCCTCCTCCTCCTCCTCCTTCATCCGAATTAGCTGCAACGACGGAGAGTTCAACATCTCTCTCGAGATGCTTAGCCCGAACTTCAGCAGATTTTTTCTGAACTACCAAATGAAGCACAGCATCAGTAGTACTAGTAATATCATGAATGAGCCTCTGATCCTCAAGTTTCTCTCCGTCACAGAAAAACTCATGAACCTCAAGCTCCTCGCCAACGAAATCTTTCCCCTTTTTAAAAATACTACGCTTTAAGTACCCAACATTCTGATGCCTACCAACATGAAATTCAAATTCCTTCCCACAAGTGGTGCTAACATTAATAACAAGCAAATCAGAGAGCTTAAGAACTAAATGCAAAACATTCCCATCAGTGACACCATAGTCCTTAACAAGAGAATCATTTCTTGACAACTCTCTTCCTCCAAATACTAACTTCTGTCTCTTCACTACAAACCCTTTACTTGTTTGGATCCTGAGCTTCACTGACGCGATTGAATCGGATTCCAATACACGCATTGGAATCACTGAACCCGCGACAGTGATGTATATCACAATTGATTCATTACTGCAATGGTCTAATGGGCCATCGTTGATATGCCTGTTAGCTTGAATAGGACTCAGTGCCACATCAACAGCTGACATTTTTTGAATATTAGAACCCCCTTTTCATCAATATATCAAACAGGGCATTAATATCTGTGCAAAATGCAACGGAAAATGCTATTCCTCTTATTATCAAACACCTCTAGCTACTCAAACACACTCACACACACACACCAAAAAAAAAAAAAATATGAAATAAAGGTGAAGATCAAGAACATGATGATCAAGAAGCTCAAAAGGCAAGAGTTTCCGTTTAATTCTTCTAAGAATATATACTTTTTCCTCTCTCTCTCTCTCTCTCTCTCTCTCTCTCTTTTTTTTTTTCCTTTTTTTTCCTGCAGGAAAATTGAAGTACTAATTAAGATATGCTTCAAATTCAAGACCACCCTTTAAAAAATTGACAAGGAAAATGTATGAGGAGAGTGGGAGAAGAATGTGAAGAGTGAATGAGAATGTTGGGTTTGTTGGTTGGGGTGGGGGTGGGGGTGGGGGAGGGGTTGTGCTATTCTGAGAACTGGGAATTTTTTTTTCTTGTTTTTAGCAACAAAGGAGGGTAAGTGGATTCTTTACCAGCGGGAAAGAATCAAAGGGAAATGAGGTGATAAAGATGATCTTATATAATTACCACTGCTGAGAAAATGATGATTTGGACATCGGTTATCCATTTTTCTTCTTTTTTGTAGTTCAAAAATGGTTCCCGGTTTCTTCGTCCGCTTTTGTTAATTTTTTAGTTTTTAAAAGTTTCAATTAAAAGATGTCGAGAGAGTGGAGTGGGCGGCAGCATAGCCGTTGGCTTAGCAGTTTGGTTCTGACTCCATTACTGAAAAACGAGGTAAAGCTTTGTCACTTAACGCTCTTACTGCTGTGAGATTTAACTTTGTGGAAGGCAATGCTGTACTACTTTTACCCTTTTACCCCTAAAGTCATTAGTATTTGTTTAAATTTTATAAAAACATATAAAATACAAGGTTAATCTTCACATTTATGCATTAGTAACCTTCCACAAACTAGGTGATAGTACATGTATATACTTGTTCCCACATGCACAAATTTACGATTAAAGCTTTAAACATCTTTCTTTTTCACAAATTTAACAAATACCGGAAAAGCATGCTTTTAGAAAAGGAAAGATAGATGAAACGAAGTTGTTGTCATTGGGAAATAGTCTCTTGTAAAAATACAGGGTAAGTTGTGTACAATAGACTTTTGTGATCCGGCTCTTCTTCGAACCTCGCGCATAGCGAGAGTCAGGGGCGGCTCAAGCATATGCGGGGTTCTAAAGCCAAAATTTAATATAAGGCCTAAATTTTTACAAAAAAGTTAGAAGATATATTTTTATTTGAAATTTATTCTTCTAGCTTTTTGAGATATAAAGTTGTCAATAATCTTTTTTTATAATCGCTAATAATTCTTTTTCAGTTGATATTGTAGCAAACTCATTTAGTTTTTCTTGAGATATTTTTGATTTTAGATAAGATATTATAGAGCAATAGAAGTATAGATCTATTGGAAGCTTAAAAATATTATTGAACACTTAAGCTAATAAAATATTGGAAAAAGAATGCGAGTAAGAATATTAAAGAGAAAGACAAAAAATATGTATGATTTTTTGAAATATGAAAAGATTGGGAAAAAGAAAGATTGACTTGAACAGATTAAGAAAAGGAGAGTAAAATTTGGCACGTTATCTAATAAAGGAGCAAAAGTAAAAAATTGAAATGTTGGGAAAACTATTCATCTACCCATTTATAAGTAAGTCAAATTATTACTTTATTTAAATATATAAAGAGTTTTCTTTCTTTTTATATTTAAAACTCTACTTTTATATTAAAAGTACTAAATATTATTTTTTAAATACCTATAAACCTATTGTTTTTTTTTTAAAAAATGGAGCCCCCAAATTTATGGTCCTAAGGCATAAGCCTTACCTCTAGAGCCCGTCTTGGCGAGAGCTTAGTGCACAAGGAAGTGACGGATCTACATGGTGTCATGTGGTTGCTCAAGCACCCATTATCTTTGATCAGATTTAGCAAAATTTGCATAGGTAATTATAAAATATTTAGATAATATTGAGTGAGCACCACGACTAAACTCCTTTTTCCTCTTCTTTCGAAATTTTTATGGTCGAACACCATGATTTTAAAATTCTAGATCCGCCACTTACACCAAGATGCCCTTTAAAGATGATGAAATGATGTATCCACGAGCTTTTATCTCCTTTCCTTTTGCAATCTTAGCATTGTAACCTAAAAGTAAGAAGATAGAAGTGAATCCATACAGTGAACCTTGTAGCTCAATCTAACTCAGAAAGCTTAATGTCTCTACTGCCCTCCCATAAAACTTAATTTACTTGCACCTAGTGTTTTGCACCAACCCGCGGGCGAGGATACATGATATATGTCTTTTACATATATAGCTATCTCTAAATCACAGTTAATTAATACATATTCTTACCTGGTCCGAATAAGTTCCAAAAAAATCCAAACTATATATTTGAAATAGGAGTAATTGAATAAAGTAAGCCGAGTCTCCATATTCTGAAGATGGATAAAAAAAGCGACTGAATTTGTATGTCATTTTGGGAAAAAGAGATAAAAGGAGTTACAAAGTGAAAGTTGATAAATATATGTATGATACTTTCTAATGTTTCCCCACTCCAGTGGATCCTACATTCAAATAATTCAGTAGCGTAACACATCATCACAGATCTTAAAGGAATTATTTATTAATTGCTTTTATAATTTTAGAATACTAACGATTTGATGGTGCCAAAAGTTTTCTTGTTATGCCCATGACGGAGGGTGGGTCGAGTAGGATTGGCCTATGCTGTGCGGACTCTCCAAAATGATGCCGCATCCGTGTCGGACTATTTTTGGAGGATTCGACACGCACCCAGCAACATTTCCGGAGAGTCCGAGCAACATAGGGACTGACGGACTTCTAGGCTGGTAAGCTTCTTAAAAAGTGGTGCACATGTCATTTTAAATGAATCCCACATCAGAATGGGAGAGGAAAATGAAAAGTTTTATAAGGCATGATACAAGTTTACATGGTACTCGCGCTTTTGGGCTCCATGATTGCATAGCCCAAGGGAAAAATCCGTGAGGTCCGTAAGGCCAAAGTGGATCACAATACGTGTCATGGGCTTGGATCGTGACTAATATGGTATTGGAGTCGAATCTCCGTCAGTACAATGATGGCGCGGGCAGACGAGGGCGGGTCAAGTAGGACTGACAGGCTCGTGCTTTTGGGCTCGATGATGGCATAGTCCAAGGAAAAAGTCCCTACGGTCAGTTGAGCCAAAGCGGACAATACGTGCAAGGGACTTAGATAGTGAGTTTTCTCTTAATTGCAACTTCTTTTGTCTGTTCTCTTTTCTTTTTTTGTTTAACAAGTCTCAATGTTTCTTCAATCTTTCTTTCGTTGAAGGTTTAATTTATATCTTTTTAACTCTAAAAATTAAAGTCATTGCCCGTCTAGCATACTTCAAAGGTTCATTCAAAAATTAAGAGCGGCAAAGGCTCTTACTAAGAGTATTTTCCTCTTGTATTAAGCCCTATGTGATCCAAATTTGTATTTGAATGCATAACGATTTTAAGAAAACTGCATGAAGTAAATGATATTACTCCCTCCGTTCCAATTTATATGAAGGTGTTCGAATTTTGAGAGTTAAACGAATTATTCTTTGACCTTAATTTTTTCATATGCCTTTTAAATATTATGAATTATTAATTATTGTGACTTATAGTACTTTTTAGGTAATTTTCAAATATGTAAATTTTATTTTGAAAAATTAAAAAATTCGATATTCAAATGCATGGTTAGCTCCCATTTGATCATATTTTTTTTTTTATATTTTTTCAAAAAATTTGAAAACATGGTTTTGGTTATTAACGATGACCAGCTATTTTGCAGTTTTTGAAGATAATTTTTTCAAGTTTCAAAAAGTGTTTTGACTAATTTTTCAAGTTTTTTACTCACAAATACAATTTCAACTTCCAACAACTCCAACCAAATCTATATTCAATCGCTAGCTAAAAAATTTATATCTGGAAAAGCGAAAAAGTTAAACAAAAGCGCTCTCGCTTGTCAGTTCCCTACTTTTGTTTGGGTGACCAACTGATCCTTTAATAATTGACTGTACAGCCAATAGACCGTTAAGAACGGCAATGAGTCACACTCCTGTCTCTCTCTGGCACCATGATCTTATTTTTCTTTTTCATCTTTTCCTTTTTTTTCCTTGCAATTTGACTAGATTCTCATCATCAAAGAAAGTCCATTTTTTTTGGTCTCGTGGATACTTGCTTTGGGACCAGACTTATCTGGAGTGGAGTCCCATTTTGTGAGTAAAACGCTCTAAGGCGACTCCATTTATAGAGCTCAAAAAAATATTAGGAAAAAGTTATCCAAAAAATCGTAAATGGGTAATATTCCACGATTCACCAACAAATTTAATGGTTATAGTGACTCATCTATTCCCTGCGAGTGATTAGTGCACTTTCTAATTGTTTTGCTTTAAATAACGTTCATCATATTGCTTAATCAAAACATCTTCCAAGCAGGCAATCATTATCCTTAAATTTGAAAGCCTAATAAGTTATACGTTAATTGAAGTACCATGTGATAAAGTTGCATAATTCCCGTTGTTTCTTAATTTGATTTTCAAGTTCAGATTATCAACCCGAAACAGAAACCACAACTTTTCCTTCCTAGTTTAACTTCAACTTTACGCAAATGACGAATATGATCTATAATTATCAGGTTCAAGAAGGTAAAATACAATTAAACTTCTCTACAACAGTCTCAATTGTTCCGAATTTTTTGGTTGTTATAGCGAAATGCTGTTATATAGAACATATATTTTAACATATCATGAAAATTAGTTCCATAGAAAGCTTGGGTTTTATAGTGAATGCCTGTTATATAACAATGTTGTTATAGAGAGGTTTGACTGTAGTTACCGGTGAATAGTCATGTGAAGAGGGTAGGATGGTGGGGGAGGAGGACAAGGAGGCTGACCTTGTTTCTTGGAATAAGATTCAGAACACAGGGAATGCCAAATGTGGCATCTTATACATTGCAAACCACACATTGCTCCAGTTGCAAGAAGTGAGCCGAGAAATTGTCCAATAGCGCTTAACTAGGAAAATGGATTTGCAAAGCCAATAGACATATAAATCTTTTGCCTAGGGGAGGAAATCCGGCAGGCAATGAAACGAGAAAATGGTCATGCGCTCCAAATCAAACCAATTCTATGCCTGCTTCTTTCACTGAATCAATAACTGCTTTTACCTTTCCATGGTATCTTTGCTCTCTCTTAAAGAAAACAGATATGGCAGGAATACCTTTAGCCTGCAACCGCTCTCCCAATAACTTACCTATTTTTGCAGCTGCAGCAACATCTCTAGTATTTTCTTTTGCTTCTACCATGGCAAGCCTTAAGCCTTTCTCTTGGGTACTTGCAGAAGTAGCTACTGTTGCAGTTGGCATGTGAACTACTTGAGCGTTTACATACTTGTTTGTGAAGTGCATCCTCAGCACATGCGGTTTGAGATACTTCGTCACTCTGTCTGGTCTAATTGGCGGAGGAATCACCATTTCTGCCTTCAAGGAAACAAAGACATCAACGGAGTATCAACAAGGAGGTCAACAGAAATATCAAAAGGTCTCAGATAGAGCTCAACATTCAGGGAGTAATTCTCTTCTTCAAGAAATGAAATTTTGTATCTAATTCTAAAGGTAATTATTACTAATTGTATCAGATAGCTAAAGAGAGTAAAAAACCCACTTTTTTATGAGATAGCTTCAAGTCAAGTACTGGATTTACAACTCAAAGATCATTTAAGACTCGCTTTCATTCTTCACTTTCAGACCAAGGCAACTCCTTTTAGCTAGACTCCAGCAAGCTTTATTTATAATTTGAACCAAATGCTCAGTAGTCATACTGAAAATGCAACGATATCATCAGAGAAGTTAGGGTAAAAAGAGAACCCCTTGATGTCCAGAGAACGAGTAAAAAATATTTGGAGACACATTTAACATCATTGGACAATTTGTAAATCTACTCCTAGGCAGTGTCATTTTCTCCAAAGTTTTGATGCTCCGCTTAAACTTGTTTGGAAGTGATGTCTCATTTCACATTAAGAGGTATTGTTCCCTTTATTACTTTTTTACAGTTATATGAGCAAGAGGACAAGAGAAGATGGGTTTATAACAAGGGAAGTACGGACAGAAAGCAGCAGGAAGGGAGCAAGCTTGCAACTAACTGTTGCGATTTTGTATACCAATACTCTCTAGGTGCTAACTAATAATACAATGAACTTTACGAGAACGAAGAATGAAAAAAAAAAAAAAAATTGGCATCTTTTTGCCCCAAAATATCTTTAGATGAGAAGGACAAGTTTGCCATAAAAAGGTCTGAACAACTTTTATAGAAGGGGCCATTAATTTTTGCTCATAAATGGTGGGTTTAAGGCCATGAAAACCGATTGTTTTTAAGTTCAAGATAGATTATTTTCTTTAATAATTATTTCTAAGCTATAATAAACTTATTATGTACCTCCATGATGTTAGTCCAAAGAATAAGAGTGGTGACGAATGGATTTCTAAAACAAGAGATCAACCGGGATAAGTTGCAGTTAGTTATTTATTCTTTTATTAACTCCTCATGCTATGACTCTATCTTGTTCTAGCATCGGACACCAGTTACATACTCAATCTACTCCAGCTTCCCACGTTTGCCGTCAGCAACAATATGATTGTGCAAACACTATTTACTTTCTCTATTCAGTAAGCAATATCCTACAAAACCAAAGAAAATAACATGAAGGGATAAAGGGGAGAGGAGAAGAAATTTAAGGAGTCATTTGGCTCAAATTAGGGTGTCCCAAGATTATAATCATGGGATTATAACCAGGATGGATAATCTCACCTTTTATACGAGATAGATAATCCAATGATTTTGATATATATTTTATCCTGATTTACCTAATTCCCACAGGCCGCAACCAAATACTATACAACCTTATTTCCAAATTTTATACTAATATAACCCCTAACCCTGTAACCAAACAGACCCTAAAAGTTGAGATTTCATAACATTAAGACTCGACTGGTATATGAGTAGATAAAAGGGCATACATGACTTTCTTCTTTTCTATCCTAAGGATTTAATGATATTTGGGAAAAAGGAAAAGCTATTCAAGTAATTTGGATTCAAAGTCAAGTAAATCAAACCCTTCAGAGTAAACATTCACTAGAAAGCGATCCAAGTGGTATTTGACGGGTCTGGACCCCTCCAGTAGTGAATGCTCCAGTAATGCTCAATACCCATCTTCATAGAAGCCATGTCTCCCTACAAAATTTTAGTGGCCAGATTGCATATCTCCTCCAACCATGTAACTCCTTTTCACTCCCTAAACAAATAACATATACAGAAAACCAAACATATGCTCACTTGTTCACAACAAACTGTACGTTGTTCCATTTCTGTATCTAGCTGGAATAGGAATTCATTTTGCTTTTTCCAGAGAGCAATTTAGTTGAAACCAGCATTATCAAAGGCGTGCTTAAAGCGCGCTTAAGCCCTAAAGCGAGGCTCAAACCATGTTGAGCGCTTCGCCTTGCATAACGGGCGTTTCAGGTGTTGTCATCAAGGCTCTAAGGCATACTTTTCCTTGCAACGCGGAAGAGGCGACACTAAACAATCGATATTTCACTTTATCGTAAATTTTCTTCAATTTCTTTGTCCGTATATTTGATATTCATGCTTATAGATATTAGTCTTGGATTATGCATACATATCTATAGTTTTTCTCCATTTGCGCCTTTCTTCATTAAAACCCCAAATGATCTTAGAGCATTTTTGTGCTTTTCACTTTTGATAACACAAACATACCCAGTACTTTTGCTTCTTTTCGTTTCCAAGTTCCCTACACTTTATTTCCTTTAAAACGACCTCTTGGAAATGTTCATGACAGTATTGGAGCAAATGTTGTAGAGGAAAAGAGTTACAGGAAGACGATCACAAGATCTTTTCTTCTCTGCTACACTACTTATATTAAAGTTTTCATTCAATTTTATTTTCCACAAGCTTTGTTTACCCATTTCAAAAATGTGTTGAGTTCAAAGAAAGAATAACAGATTTGGAATTTGCTAGTGAATCTGTTTCGAATTAGGAGTGAAAGATTAAGCAGGGAAAGCTTTTCTTTAAGTTGGGATTCTGTGCGACTATTCTTTTTTTGGTGAGAGAAAAAGAATGTTACATGGGCGGAGGAGAAGAGATCAGTCTTGGCCATTAAAACTTTGTAGGGACACATGGCTTCTATAAAAAAAAATAGGTATTGAGCATTACCGGAGAATTCTCTACTGGTATTTGACAGGAGTTATATAGAAAAGAGCTATGTAAATGCTATCTGCTACAAGTCAACTATTTTGCAGGTTGTAAGTATCATTTTAAGTAGTTTCTCTAGAGGAGATTATGGAGTTACTGAATCAGGATCTCATCTCGCAAGCTATGCAAACATCATGTGCTTCTTGTCATTTAGATGTGACAATTTTTTTATAAGGTAAACTAGATTTGACGAGTTTGATAACAATGACAATGTAAAATACTACTGCTAACAAAAATAACATGGTAAAGATTATATATAACTTTTATACAAACACCCATACAAAGTTTCTGCAAATCAACACATTCTACTGGAAACACGGCATAAGATGGACAAACATATCAGCTAGTAACCAAAGAATTATCAAAAGAAAAAAAGAACAACTAATGGCAGCAGTTGCAAAAATCATCAGTGTCACTCAAAAATAGGGAAAGTTAGTCTGCAAATCGAGATGAAACATGCAACTACGGTTATAAAGATTACGGAAAAGGTCCAAATATGCCCGTGAACTATGTAAAATAGGACAAATATGTCCGTCGTTAATAGTTGGGCCCAAATATGCCCAAACCGTCCAATAGTTGTGCAAATTTGCCCTTTTTTTAACGGAAACAATATTTTTTCTTTTCTTTTTATAATTAATTAAAATCAAAATATTTTTTTCCAGTTTTTAGAAAAATATCGATTTAAAAAACTGAAAATAATTTCTAAATCAATTGTTTTTGTAAAAACAGAAATAAAATCTAAAAAGCAATTTTCTAAAGCAATATTTTTGTAAAAACTGGAAAAAAAAAATATTTTCTTTTTATCAGTTTCTAGATTTAAAAAAAAATCAGTTTTTTCCAGATTTTACCGCTTTAGAAAATTGCTTTTCAGTTTTTTTCTAGATTTTACAAAAATCATTGTTTTAGAAAATAATTTTTCAGTTTTTTTAAAGTAATTTTTTTTTTTTCGTTTTTTCAGTTTTTACAAAAATATTGCTTTAGAAAATTTCTTTTTAGATTTTATTTCTGTTTTTACAAAAACATTGTTTTAGAAAATAATTTTTCAGTTTTTTTCAAACAATTTTTTTTCGTTTATTCACTTTTTAGTAAAAATAAATCCAGTTTTTACAAAAACATTGCTTTAGAAAATTGCTTTTCAGTTTTTTTCTAGATTTTACAAAAATCATTGTTTTAGAAAATAATTTTTCAGTTTTTTTCAAACAATTTTTTTTCGTTTATTCACTTTTTAGTAAAAATAAATCCAGTTTTTACAAAAACATTGCTTTAGAAAATTGCTTTTTAGATTTTATTTCTGTTTTTACAAAAACATTGTTTTAGAAAATATTTTTCAGTTCTTTTGAAAAAACTGGAAAAAAAATATTTCCGTTTTTTTTTTTTTCTTCAGTTTTTAGTAAAAAAAACTTTTAGAAAAATTGCTTTAGAAAAAAAAATATTTTGATTTTAATTAATTAAAAAAAGAAAAGAAAAAAATATTGTTTCCTTTCAAAAAAAGGGCAAATTTGCACAATTATTGGAGTTTGGGCATATTTGGGCCCAACTATCCTATTTCACATAGTTTATGGGCATATTTGGACATTTTCCGTAAAGATTAAGTAGTATACACACAAATGGATCACGACAGAAATATACTCTAATCCCACGCCGAACCACCTTCCCAAGACTCCCCTGACCTCCACTACTCAGTACCAGGCAGTCATGACACCAGCAGAAACCACAACAGTCGAAACCCCTCATAGAGACAGGTTAAAGAGAGAGAGAGAAAAAGACAGTAGAAAGGGACTCACCGGAGAAGTTGCTGTGGTGTTGGATGACGGAATAGCGGCGACCAGTCTGAGCCGAGGGTATCTGGAAGGATTGGGAATTTGAGATTCGCTCGTGCAGTCGTCCTTTCTAGAAGCTTGTTTGTATGGTATTTGTTGCTGCTTTTAAATACAATACTTGATTTGATTGTAACTTAAATTTAGTTGTATCATATTATTAAGTTTATCTTTAGGTAAAATAACGAAAAGTGTAACTTTATGGAATAATAAATTTGGTGTGGTAGTATTCTTATCTTATTTTTCTCTATAAATCTTGCCCTTTCTTATTATTATTAAATAATTATATTTTATCCTTTATCTTATCTTTTTATATAATAATTCTATTTCATATTCTATTTTTTCTTAGTAATATTACAAATTTATTTTTCCTATTGTTGGTGCGTTACATTATGAAAAGATGACAAACGATACAATATATCCAAACATTGTATTCAAACAATATAATACAATACAATACATTATGAAACGACATGTAACAACATTCCAAACAAGCTGTAAGAGATGGGTCGGGAGTTGTTGAGTTTTGAAGAATTATCGTCAATTATGCATTTTTCAGAATAAATATGAATTGACCCATACAATAATTCAATCCTTTTTTTAACTAGGAAAGTAATTAGGGGTGTTCAAAATCAAACCATAATTGATAATCAAACAGTAAAATGGACTTATTGATATCGGGCTGAATTAATAGTTGGTGAATAAATTAAAATTTTATAAATAACGATTTATCATTCGGAGGCGGATTACTCAATTTTCTTATCGGATAAATTGTTAAGCCATTAAAAATTATTATATTTATATTTTTACCCTTATGTATATGTTGAAATACTACGTGTATGCCTAATGTGAGTCTGCTTTATGGCGATTTGACATGCAACTTGAGCCTTGTTCCAGATATCTCGCCTCGTGTTGGAGAGTAGAGGTGTTGCTTATTTTCTAACTTAACTAGTATTCGTACCCGTGCGTTGCGTGAAAAATATAAAATATAACATTTGAGAAAAAAAATATTATTTTAAATTTTTTTACTATTGAGCCTATACATTGACAATTAGAAGAAAGTATGAGATTAGCGAGAACAAAGGTCGAGCTTTCATTTTATAATTTCTATTCTCGGCATCAACAATAGTAGCAGATGTCGTAATTATAAATATTAGTATAGAGTAATCAATAGCTCAAAAGGCTAACTCCTGCGTAGGGAAATACTTCAACTGCTACTCAATAATTAGACATAAATCATCTCCATGTCATAATGTATGGATATGTGAAGTATGCAGTCACATTCACTGCGACATTCATGACAATTGAGCCAATGCAGGCGTTAGCAAATTCTTTATCTTTGTTAGCATCGTAGAAGAGATTTCTTCAGCACCAAATTGCTTCTCTTCATTCTTGTAGTGTACAACAATCATTATATTATCACCAGGTCCAGGAATAATCTTAATAGGCCACAATTTCATGTCACTATGTATAGATGCATCACTAAACCTCCTGTCAATAAGCCGTTTTGCATCTGCCAATGTAAATCACAATAAGAACCGCATAATAGAACTAAAACCATGTAAATACTGCTTGGATTACAACACAAAACCTATGAAGTAGCAAATTACATGAAAAATACACAAGTTCCATTAAGAAATAAGGGCAACTCAATTACTGGGATATATGTATTTATATATATGAGCAAAATGAAGCATAGGACCTGAAACTCATATAACTTGTTCCTACAACGTGTTTGATTTGAAAATCAGACTACTCTCTAGCAATGGATAAAGCATGCATTAAAATATGATATCCTTAAAGATAAAAATAGTTCCAAAAATTTCCTCGACTTAGATTACAAAAAAAAAAAAAAAAAAACGAAAGGATTACAAACGATAAAATTTGAGATCACAAATCAGAAACAAACATATGCATACAGCTGGTGAGAAAAGGATTTAAATAATTCCCACATTGTTTCTTAGAAAATTTTATGTCAAGATCATCACAACTTTTTTTACACTAACCACAATCACGCAAAACACCAAAATATTATTTCATAAGGTGTACGCTTTAGAAACTAAATAAAAAAATAACAAAACCAAAATAGTTCAATTGAAGTGAATCAAAATTACTCAATAAATATGAACCACGTAACTGTTATCGATGATTCTTTCATCGCGACAATCATAAAATGTTGGTATTCACAAATTACTTGATTTCATGGGGTTGATCTTCACTTTGAGGCTAGCGGATGCAAATATCTTATAATGAGTCAATGATAATTAGACCTTCCTGTAAATGACATATTTAAAAAATATATATATAATTGTACAAATAAAACATAAGAATAACTTTTAAATTTTTTTTGTACCTTTTCAATCAAAAAAGGAAGTATTGTTGAATTTGTTACATAACCTACGCCTGTAAGGATAGTAGCTAGCTTGCCAACCAAAAGTAGATCGTCCGTAAAAATGTTTTGGAGTGAAGTTCGGGAGGAAAGCTAAGCAATGAAATTGAAGGGAGAAATATCTTTTTTTACATATGTGGCATATGCATGCAAGATATTTTTTTTTACATATAAGTGACATGCATATGCACAATTAACAAACAAAACAGTGTTTCAAGGAATGGTTAAATCACTACTAAAAAAATGTTATTTTCTGATCGAAATTTACGACTGAATATATAGTGGTCACTAATGCTACTAAATTTGCGACCGTAGTAGTCGGAGAATAATTTTAATTTTATTATCTATTTTCGTAAAATAATATTGAATGTTATTCCGACGCGGGAAATATCCCGCCTTTATATTTGCAACCAATTCAGTCGTAAAGTAAAAAGTCAAAAAATAGTTGACCAAATAACTGACTGCGTCGGTCAGAAATATATAATTTAAACAAAAAATATATATATTTGACACTTTTGTGACCGCGGTAGTCGGAAACCGAAATTAAAAATTACAGACCACATTCCAATTTCCCCAATTTCTTTTTCCTCAATTCAGCGACCTCTCTCTCTATCCTTTTCCTCTCTACTTTATCTTCCACTGTCCATCGACTGACGGAGGCAAATACTGGTTGGAGACAGCGGCAAACGGTAGTTGACGGTGGCAAACGATAGTTGACGACGGCAGGCATCAGTGCGAAAATCTATAAAATTCCCTCTTCTAGGTTAGTTCCTGTCTTTCTTATAACCTAGAAATTTTGTGGGTTTAGTTATCTAGTAAAATTTCGAATTTCTTAACAAATCATGTCACTTGCTTTTGTATTTATCAGTTAAAGAAGTAAAAAACATATTGTAATTTTGCTTCCACCATACATGTGCTTGAAATTCTTTTCAACCGAGCAAAAGAGTATAGCAGGTGCCTTTTAATTTCATCGATTCTGTATGAAGTTTTCTTCCTTATTTAAGGTGAACTTTTGAAGCATTATTTCTCTATTTTCTCTTCAACATTAACATACGGAATTAGTCGAATGAATGTGTGAATTTGATTTTGCTTCTTTCAGCCGGCCGTGTACTCGGATTTTCTCTAAATTTCCAGAAAATTCATAGTATCTGTGAGTTAAAAACTTAAAGCTTTTTCTTATCTTGAATATATCGATTAAGCTTATGTTCATACCAATGTTCTGCAAATTAAGAAGAAGCTTCTAGTAACTTCATTGTTGATTGTTGTTGATCTCAACCTGTTGTTTTCTTGGAAACTGATTTTTGAGAATATGTTTATGGAGATGTGTTTAGGATGTATCTCAAAGTGTTTGATCTTCACAAACTTGTAGTCGTACTTGAGAAGTAGTAGCTTAGTAGGAGAGCTTTAAAAATGAATGCAACTATAGAGTAAAAATGAAAATGGAAGAAGAAATAACTAATTAAGATAAGCCAGATAATATGAACCTGTATGTGTAGGATCTCAAAGGAATTCAGGAGAGTAACATCATGAAGTACAAAACTAGCAAAATATGACAAGGAGGAGATAAAGAAAGATTCATCAAGTTCATATTAGGAAGGTTGGCAATAAAGAACTTTAATTGTTCTCTTCTCATGTGGTCTGTTGGGGCTTTAATATAAGCCGAAGACTTAGCTACTGAACACCTAATTTATTGCGTCGAAAAAAAAAACACCAACTTTGTTGTCTTTTCATAGAACAAACTTCGAAATTCCCTGTAAGTGTGTATTGAAATCAATCCAAACCCATGATTTACATAGGATGAACATTGTACAGGCTTCGGAGAACTTGTGCAAAAAATATCAAAACAGAGATGCATAAAACACTGAATACCAAAAGATATCCTTGATAATAAGTGGAGGCCTCACATGGAATCACCTCGGGACCGATAGACCAAGCTCTGGAAAGAGGAAAAAAATGGTCTCAGGAGATTCTTTCAAGNCATGACATACATAAATGCCAAACAGTACCAATTTGAGGTGTGTATTATTTTTAAAGTTTTACTTCAATTGAACCGTTTTATTCAACATTCATCAATTCCAAAGCCATATAATCTATGATGAGCTTTGCCAAAAGTTACAGATCTTCCAGATTGACAGAATAGACGAAAAAGAGAAAGAGTAATGAAATAAGAGAACTTTTAAGGCAGTGTCAATTCAGTTATAAGAGAACGAGAGGAGGGGAAAGATATTAGATATACAAAGTTAAACATTTGTACATCAACATACTCCTACTTTTTGTCCTACTTTTAGCTGTTTTTGTCTTCCTTCTACAAGAATAAACTCTTTTAAATATTCTAAAAGAGTTTCTATTTACGTAATAAATGTTATCATTTATAACAGGCGGAGGGACCCGATGTATCATATGATTCCCTTCATAGACTGATTATCATTCCCGATGTGACTATTGGGTAAGCAATTACTTTATTATTCATTTGAATTGTTGAATATATTTTTAACATACATATATTAATTTTAATGCAGGTTTGTTCCCTCTAATGACTCTACGAAGGTGGTTGTGGATTGTATTAAAGGATTTTATCGAGATGCTTGGAGTAAATGGTCAAATGTACCGTATTATTATAGAGATCAGATGTGGAATCAATTTAGGGTACAAAAATCCATAAATTTTGTATTATTTATCAAACTACCCTTATTTCATCTAATATTTTAAATAATTTACAGGCAAGGTGTGCATGGATTCCTAAATATCATCATTAAATAAGTCATAATTTCGAGAAAAAAGCTGTTGATCGGCTTAAAAATCTCCTTTATAAAGCTCGAGAGAAGGGCGAGAAGCCCGGTTGGATGCTAAAAGACATGTGGGATAGACTTATTGTGATATGGGCTTCTGATAATTTAAGAAGAGGAGCAATGTTGCAAAGGCTGCCCGAGCCTCCAATACGGGTGACTCATTGCACACTGGGGGTTCAATTAGTATGGAGACCCATCGAAGGAGAGTGGTAACTTTCTTATTATATTTGTTTTGATTTTAAATAGATGCAATTGAACTTTATCTAACTTAATATTTTTTTTTTTTGCAGGAAAAGGAAAAAGGGAGAGTTGTGACTTATGTCGAGGTCTTTGAGGACAAACATTTGAAAAATAAAAAGGATGGGACAACAGAATGGGTCGAGTCGCGTGCTGCGAGGGTATATGTAAGATCCTTCTATTTCCTTTTTGTCTCTTCTTTCTTCTTCTTCTTTGATGATGTTGGTGGTTTAACTGGTGGCTTAGCTGGTGGTTTTGATGGACTATAAGTGGGAGGCTTAGTTGGTGGTTTAATTGGTGGTTTTGATGGGCTATAAGTGGGAGACTTAGTTGGTGGTTAACCGGTGGTTTAACTGGTGGTTTTGATGGGCTGTAAGTGGGAGGCTTAGTTGGTGAAAGGGCTGGGGAATGTTTGGGATGGTGATGGCGTTTGTGAGCTTTAGGGGCTTCAGCTGGTGAAAGGTGGTCATGATGTTTGTCTATAAACTAATCCCCAATGCCTTCCTCCTGGCTAAGAACTACTGTGAATGAACTAAGTAATAAAACTGGAAGCTGAAAAAGTGCATCTGCTAGGGGTAATATCTCCTCTGTTATACACCTACGAAATTCTAACTTACATTATAGGTTTATAAATACAAACTTTGGTTTAGCCTGATGTTTAAATGCAACTAATTTCTAGTTGTCTCCACTAATATCACAAAATTGTGCTTCAATATTGAATGGCATGATTCAAAGGTAAAGTTCTGATCCCTTTGCTTCATTTGTTCCTCCTAGCGGCATACTTGTTCTAGTGTGTTTCCAAACCCATTTGTCCATTCCTATTTTGCCATTTTACTCCATCATAGCATCTGTTCTACCTTACACCAAGAAAGAAAACCTCAATCGCGCCTTTTCTCATGATAAATCAATGTATTAGTTCAATATTAATCATCAACTCACCATTTTGTTTATGTTGCTATATTTTCTATGTTCTTTTACCTAAACTGAGCCGATATCGTGTAAAATATGAAAATCAGGTAAATTCACATGCATGATAAGTCCAAACACCAATAATTTTGAAGTCGGGTCTCAGAATTGAATTGGAAAAGTCTGATTCTGTTCTTAGCAATGACTCTGATATGATGATTCAATAGCAACGCTGGTATTTACCAGGTATAGTTTGAAAATTTTCACTCGACGATTGTAATATTTAGACTAGATTGAATGGTGCCACAATGTTTAACTCTTTTTGGATGTTTTAGTAACAAATATTTATATTTTGCATTTTATGGATTTGATTAGTTGCAATTGTGGATTGATTGGTTAGCATGGTAGATTAATTGGTTGTTGTATATTTGAATTGGTAGGTGGATTGCTTTAAAAGAGCTGGAATTTGGCAAAAAATTCCTAGTTTTCCGACCACAGTAGTCGCAAAATGCATCAAAATATTCCAGATTCAGGAACATCTGCGACTATTGTAGTCGCAAATAAGAATAAATAAATAATTTTAAATTAAATTTGCGACCACATTAGTCGGAGCGATAAATAAATAAATAATTTAAAATTAGATTAGCGACCACCGTAGTGGGAAAACTCAAATAAAATTAAATATTATTATAATTATATATACCGTTTGCGACCGAAGTAGTGGGAAAGTTAATATAAAATTAAAATTTAATTTAAACTCTTTGCGACCGCGTCGGTCAGAAACTTTACCACATTTATTAGTCGTTTTCCTATTTTTCCTTAGCGACCGCTGTAGTCGCAAATTACGGACGGATTCGGTTGCAAATATTTCAGACCAGCTATTTTACGACTACGACTTTTCGGTCTGAATGTAGTCGAAAATTAGCATTTTCTGACCACTTTCTGACCGTTTTTGCAGTCGCAAAATAGTCATTTTCTAGTAGTGAATGCATTTGAAACTCTCAGAAACCTCATCTCATAGAGTATTCATTGGCACTCGCGCATATATTCCGTCTACCATTAAGTCTTTCCAGCTGTAAGATTAGGCCCCATAAAGTAACTTTGCTGAGAATTTGTTTGAGTAATTCGCTCATTGTTTGATTGACGTGCTGCAAGTAATTTGCATAAGTATAAAACTGTAAGTTGTAAATAATATTATTATATTTTTAGTACATGTAGAAAAGAGTTATACATTTGATAAACCCAGATTTAAACTCAATAGATTGCAGCAGAGTAGAATTTATCCATATTTTATAGCATACCAATAGCTACACACTGAGTAATTGCATGTGTATCAAATGTACAATTTATAATTATAAATTTGAAATTATAAAATATTTAGAATGTAAATTTTAAATATACATGTAATTACTGGTAAATCTCGAAATTTTTCAGCTTTCATAAGTTGAAAAACAACAATCAAAGGTTCATATGTAGATCCATTCAAGTGATATTTAATTTGATCCAAAAGTTCGCCCCATAAGGTAGCCGAAATCCTATTCCTCTTATATGTCTAATGGTAAATGTTCATAAACGAAAATATAGGTATTTTTATTGTAAAGTATTATTTCTATTTATGAATGACTTCCTGACCATCTTCGAGTTCAACATTCATAAAGAAACTTTTGTTGTCTCCTTGCTTGTAAGTCTGAACAGCTTCATAGGTCACAACTTGACCAACAACATCTATAAATATAAAAGTTAGTCACATAGTTTTACAAAATCTAATATTAGAACAAAAAGGAAAAGAAGAATTACCGAATAATTTTTGCCTCATCGACATCATGTTGATTTGTTAGGTGGTCAAAGGGCCGCAAGTCCAAGATTTCCATATGAAATGAAGGATTAGTTGTTTCCTCAACATGTCTTTTGTGTAATTGTCAGCCTCAGATTATGTATCGTAGTCTTTAATTTCGTATATAACTCAAGTTTCTGTATATTAAAACACATGGCATGAAAATGGAAATAAACATTGTATTTGTTCTTATGATTATTTTGCTTTGTAAACATGTGTTCGTATGATACAACTTAAACATCATGGGATATAGTAACACGATACAAATTGTGACAGACACTTCCTACTTGACTTAGTCATTGAGTGATTACATAAGTATCCTTTTCTAGTATCTGATTTGATAAAAAATTATATGACTTTTAGTTAAGCACTAAGGAAAATAACTCATCATGCTACGTGGATACAATCAAGAGCATATTAGCAGGCTGTTTCCGAAAAATATACTATGCAAACAAAAAAGAATATTGGTTATAAAAATATTTAGTTGCTACAGTTCGTTCCATATCACTTAAAAAACTGTTTAAATAGAATTGGAATAACCGGAGAAACTTCTTATACAGTTGAAGCTATGGGGATCAAAGAAATTTCATATAAATCTTAACCGTACACAAGCAGAGTGAAAATATCCAAATAAATATTACCACTTTGACATAAACATTACTCACATAAAATCGTCTTTATCTTTCTCACTAACACTGATCTTTATGTCGTGCCTTTTTGGGAGCGTTCTTTCATTGGCCATGGAGATCTCTTCAATATTTACATGCACACAAATATATCAAATAGAAGAAGAATCATGAAATCCACAGGAAGTTGAGATTTTTGAAAGTGCATCTTCCAATATATCAGAAAGATTTTTGAAATTATATCTTCCATCCTTCAAAATTTGTAGTAAGAGTTTTATTCAAAGCAGAGTAAAGAGAGAATGAAAAATAATTTTGAAGAAGAAACGGCACAAAGAGAAGTGGAGAACGTGGTGGATTGCTATGCCAATCCCACGTTTGGGAATTATGCGGTTGTTCCTTTTGGGGTGTTTTGTTTTTATTTGTTCCTTTTTCATATATTTGTGTATAGAGCAATAAATAATATTCAAAATTAAACTTTTGGAATTTGCAAAAAGAAGCGTGGTTTAAAGATTTTTACAATATGTATTAACTGCCATGTTTGAAGTTTTCACCTTTTGTAAAAATTCAAAATTCAAAATAAAACTTTTGGAATTGGCAGAAATTAACTGCCAAGTTTGAAGTTTTTACCTTTTTTTAAGATTAAAAAAAATCAGAATATATTACTGACAGATTAATTCTTTTATATTTTTTAAATAAATTTTGAAACTCCAACAAAATTGGAGAATTGTCCAAAAAAATGATACATGTCAATTAAAAATTATCCCACTTGTCATCATAACCTTTCTTTGCATCTCCTATTATATATAAATAGATTCTCATTTTGCCATAACTAGTTTGTAGCATTTTAAATGGTAAAAATTTTACTTTGTGATTGGAGAGTGAAATCAGTCAGGATCAAGATAAAATCGTGGGACAAGATCGAAGAATACAATCTCAGTCATAACTAGTTTTATGAGTTCAACTTGATAACTTAATTTTGCATTGCTAATAACTTTTGAGTTTTTTGGACGTGCTAAAAATAAGAATTATACTATTATGACTTTCCTTATCTGTATATTTTTTGTTTTTGCAAAATTTCAGGAGTTAATGATAAAGCGTTATCATAGTCAAATTTTTGTCTTTATTTAGAGAAATATATATTTTTAGTGAAAAATGGGCTACATTGTCCCTATTGTTTGCTAAATAGTTTACGTTTATCCTACGTCTATCTATCGGTATAAAAATATACATTATGGATGTATACTATATTATTGTTATTAATAAAAATACCCATATGTTTAACGGCAGATCAAGTGGGTCTTCAAATTAATGCGTTGACATCTTTTTACCGGACCAGATGGCACTCTTGTCCTAAAAACCAAAGCTGGATTTAACTTCGAACTATTAACCAGATCTGACCAATTAACTGGATCTCCTCTATCTTCTTTCTTTCTTCCATCAATTCCTCTATTTCTTCCATTTTCTCTTTCAACAATTTCTCTCTTTCTTTCATTTTCAAATCACATGCTTAAAATATCAAGACAATGTTTAACGATGATGTTAGAAAATAAAGGATTTTCATGTGTTTCCTTATGGTCGTCTTTGCTGGAGTTTTCTTTGTTATTTAAATGGCGGAAGATGAGATAATAAGTGGAGAAGGTGAGAGAAAATGAAAGAGAAAGCGGAGAAATATATGTATTTGTCCAGTTGATTCTAATTGCTCTTATTAGATACTCATGATATAGTGCCACCTAAGTTATTCCACATAATTATTTATATCATGAAAAAATTAATGGTCTAATAATTGTATTGTTTTGTTGATGTTGAGTGTTGGCTTACCTAGCGAGCGGGTTAGGCGCCATCACGATCTTTTGGTGAAATTTTGGATCATTGATGGCGTCCACAACACAGCTCTATAGGAGATATGATACAGTCGTATGTAATAATAATTACCCAACTTATGAGTCGAGGTCGAATCCACTAAGGGGTCGTTTGGTAGGATGCATTAGATAAGCTAATGCATGCATTAGCTTTGTGTATTAATAATACATTGTTTGGTAGTCATTTTGAACATATGCATTAGTTATGCAAGCATTAGTTATACAACCTTCTTGGTATTAGCCTATGCATAACTAATGCATAGAAAATAATGGTACTAACAATGCAATGAGTTTTAATGCATGCATTAGCTTAGTGAAAGACAAAATTGTCCTTCAAAATTTATGATTGATTAAAATATGCTAGTTAGTATATTAATGCAAGTTCAAAATAATTCAAATAGTGAGAAATAAAATTATATCCCTAGCAAATAAATAAATACTTAGCATATTTTTTTTATATAAATAAATATTTAATTTTATTTTACAAATATAGGTAGACAAATAAAATAATTTTTAAAAAAAGTTTTCATATAGAAATATTTCTCAACATATGTTTCTTTTAAAAGTAGGAGTGTGGATTAGTTTTGAGAGCATTTTCGTAAACAAACAATTCTTTTAGAAATTGTGCAATATTTTAATATATCAAACCAAACAATGAATAGGAAATATGTCAGCATAACTAATACCAGCATTACTAATACGCCATATTTAGCATTACTCTTATGCACCCTACCAAACGACCCCTAAGAGTTATAAGGGGCGTTAAGAGTATATATTTGAAGCAAGCAAATGGGTTATCTAAGATTGCACTTCCACAATAAATTTTTGTTTTCTACTTCTACTGTTACTCTAATGAATCAAGCTAAAGAGAATAGATTAGAGATAAATATTTTTGAGTTTTTTCCAAATGGGTTAAAGGCCTAGGGTTGTGACCATAACCTAGGTGTTTGCTTAATGGGATAAAGATATTAATGCTTGCTTTGTTGATTGGGATATATTATAATTCTGAACTCTAATTACCCACTCAATACCTCTCGGTTAGAGAGTGATTTTGTCTAATTTGGCCTTTTCAGGTCCAAATGGGAATCGACCAAAATAGTTTATAAGAGCTCAATTCGGGTTCTTACTATCTCTAGTTTGAACCCTTTAATTAGGTTAATCAATTTCTCAACTAACCCAATTTCTTGTTAGCTAAGTTATCCTAGACTAGGTCCATCTTTCTCAAGTAGAGACTGAGTCAAATAGGCATGAATCAATGTTTGTAACCATTAATTTTAAAATTGAAGCATGAACTAAGCTAAATAATCAGCACACAATAATAAACAAGCACTACATTAAATACCCATAAGGTTTAGACACTAGGGTTGGGTCAAAACTCTAGTAAAAACCTAGCTTCTCATAATGGAAATTACAAAAAATAAAGAAGAAAAGCTAATTAACTCATAATGGAAGATTAAAATAATAAAATTTAATGTTAATATACTCAAATAATATAAAACTTCCTAAAATAGTTAAAAGAAACGGCTACTGCAGCTTTGTATGTTCAAACTTTCAATTGAGCTGATCACCTCCCTTCGTTAGATAGAGTTGTGCTCTTCCTGAGCAACTTGCGTGCGCTGTTGGCGGAGCTACTTCTTCTTACTGGATGCCGTTGACCTAAATTTGTGAAACTCGTCTATTTATACAGGGCCAAAAAATCAAGGGAAAAAATGCCCCTCGGGGGGTTCTGCAGCCATACAATTTCATGTGCGGTCTGCAGATTTCTTCAGCTGGAAGAAAGGTGAGTTCTGCGGCCGCAAATTTTTGGACTGCATCCGCGAGGCAACTTTTGCGGCCGCACAATTCTTATGTGATCCACACTTCATAAAGGCTCTAGTATTGTTCTTTTTGCATACTCTCTGAACTTTGAATCTTTGTCGGTGAAAGCCTAGTTCTACGACCTCACAATTCATGTGCAGTTCGCACATTGCTAAAAATCCTGTTGGGTTTTGCTTCTTGGTTTGCGGCCGCAAATGAAATTCTGCGGCCCTCAATTTCTTCTGCGGACCACACATTTTTGCTTATGTGCCCTTTACTACCTTGTGCTTTGGAACACTCCTTTTTGAGTCGGATTTCATCTTGAGAGGCCAAACTACCAGCATTCCTATAATTTGCACAATTTCATCAGTTTGGGGAACACAATTCAATACTTTCGAACTAAAATAAAAGCTAAAAGGTGCTAATAAGTAGTCAAAATCTCCAATTATTAACTCCCCTAAACTTAAGTCCTTGCTTGTCCTCAAGCAAATATATTAGTTCCCACCTCCAAAAATTAAGGGTCATGTTACAACCCCAGTTCACCCACCATGAACATGTCATGACGGCACCTAGTACCTACGACTAGGTAAGCCTAATAAATGCGGAAAACAATTAAACTTGCGGAAAATAAATAATCAAGTCTGAACAACTGCAAGAGAAACTGTATATAAGTGCCGCTCGGCATATAGAACTCAATCATTACGGAAAAATCTATAACAACATCCCAAAACCCGGGAACCCATGGGAAACACAGGCTAATAGAAGAGTAAATACACTGCTTTGACTCCAGAATATCTAAACAACTGAAAGAAAGGAAAGACTATCTACTAAAGCTGGAATAAGATAGAGACTCCTGGTCTGCGACGCGACAGAAGTACCTCGAAGTCTCAGCTAGATCTATCCGCCTCGAGAGTGATACGCCTGGGTGGAGTTACCTGGATCTACACATGAAAAACATGCGCAGAAGGGGCATGAGTACACCACAGCAGTACTCAGTAAGTGCCAAGCCTAACCTCGGTCGGGTAGTGACGAGGAAGGTCAGGGCCCTACTAAGATAAACATAATAAATAATAGGATAAGGAAACCAGTATAGATAAAGTATACAGCGAGAATCTAAACAATATAAATAAGGAAAGCAGTAATAGAAAGCAGAAACAAAACAATATAAGGAATACTACTCACAACAGAAAATAGTAGCCGGGGATCTCTTGGTATCCCGAGGATCTCTTAGTATCCTCATCATATACACGAGGGATCTCTTGGTATCCCGAGGATCTCTTGGTATCCTCAATGCTTATATACTCATGTACCGGGGATCTCTTGGTATCCTCAATGCTTATATATTCATGTGCTGGGGATCTCTTGGTATCCCGAGGATCTCTTGGTATCCTCAATACTTATATATTCATATTCCAGGGATCTCTTGGTATCCCGCACCCTCAATCCAGAACATATCAATGCATGGGGATCTCCCGGGATACCGTCCCGTAGTCCCAAATTTAAAACACACAACAATAGCTCAAACGTCAGGATAAATGCTAAACTCAGAACAAGTAATAGTAAATTCTAACCTAACATGCTTCACAGGATACAAACAAGACAGTTAAAGCAAATAGGCAAGTAAATCAACTAAACATGCTTTTCTAAACTAACACAGGTTAAACTTGTAATTAGAATAAACAGATAAGCAAGAAAACTCAGTTTAAGTACTTCAAGTAAAAATGGATTTTCAACAATTAGCTCACGTACGCGCTCGCCACCTCACGTACGAGGCATTCAAATATCAAATATCATATCCTAAGGGAAAAGGTCCCCCACACAAGGTTAGACAAGCCACTTACCTCAAACCGACACAAAATCAACTAGAAACCACACCTTTGCCACGAGTATTCGACTCCAAATGGCCTAAATCTATTCAATTTAATTACATATTGTAAATAACATCACAAGCAACTGATTCTACTATTTAATTCAAAGCTAAGGCGCGAAATTAGGTAAAATGACCAAAATATCCCTCAGGCCAATGTCTCGGAATCGAATAAATTTTACATTTTCAGAACCATCGTACTATCACGAGTCTACCCATATAAAAATCTCTCAAATCAGAGGTCAAACACCCACTCAAAACTCAATAGTTTGGTCTATGAAGTTTTCCCCATTTTTCATTCAAAAATCCGAAATTAAGGATGAATTCGTGATTAGATTAGTGGGTTTTAAGTATAAGAGAGTAAAAAATTGTTACCCAATCGTTGCCCTAAAAAATCCCTTAAACTTTCTCCCAAATCCGAGCTCCCAAGCTTGCGTTTTGACAAAAATGGCTAACCCTCGGTTTTGAAATGTTTATATCTGCCCAGGTATTTTGTTCTATGCGATCGCAAGAGAAGGAATGCGATAGCAAAGAGTAAAATTTAAAGGTTCAGAAAATAGCCTATGTGAACGCATCCCTAGTCATGCGATCGCAGAAGAGAGAGGAGGCAGGCTTATGCGATCGCGAGCAATACAATGCGATCACGAAGAGGGACTTGATCACTGAGCCACCGGCTCAGTTTATTCAATGCGAACGCGGGGATGAGATAGCAAATGCGAAGATGGAATGGGCAGAACTACGCGAACGCGGTCCATATAGTGCGATAACATAGAAGGAAATTGGCCCCCTCCGAATTTGCACTATGCGATCGCGGGGATAAAGATGCGATCGCAGAGAAGGAAAATGTCTGCAACAGCTGAAGCAAAAATTTGCTGCTTTCTAAGTTCTAAAAATGACCCGTTGAGCATCCGAAACACACCCGAGGCCCCCGGAACCTCGACCAAACCTATAGACATATCCCATAACATCATTCAAACTTGTACTAATCCTTAAAACACCTAAAACAACGTCGGAAACTCGCGATCACACTCCCTTCCCCCACAGTCGCATAAGCCAGTTTCTCTTCCCTCTGCGATCGCAGGCCCAACCCTGCGTTCGAAAGGGATTTTATTCATGATTGAAAAAGGTTCATTTTGAATTGTGCTCATCCTGCACATTTATTAAAATGATTTAATCACTCATTATGACCCTAAAAAGAGAAGTCAATATATTTTACACAATTTTAGTCTCCAAAATAAAGCCCAATTACCTTTCAGCACTCCAAATAAAGGTTTTAAGGCTATGTTTGCTAATTTGGAAAAAATGACTCAAAAGTGGCCGTTTTTGCACAAGCAGCCTTCCGGCGCCCTTTCGGGACATTCATCTATTTTGATAAAAAGGCATCACTTGATTTATTCAAAATTTGACATTTTTTTTTTGGTTGTTTTCGTAAAAAGGTGTGGTTGGACCCGTCAAGGGTTGCCTACGTATCTCGCACGTGGTGAGAATCAAACCAACGTAGTTTGGTCAAATTATTTTTAGACCAACCATTTTTAATTTTGACAAAATTGATTATTTTTCGATAATTTCCTCTAAATTTGACAGAGTTTTTGACAGTATTTAGTCATTGTTTTCCTCAAAAATCGACAATTACTATTTTTCTCTTTTCTTTCCCTCAATTCTTTTCTTAGCCGGTCAGCATAATGGCCCCAGACAAATAAATGCAATATATAATCATGATGGTCTTTTCATATTCAAGTCACCTGTCCTAGACGGACTCAACCCCTGTGTTGAGTCCCCTAAGTCAGATATGATGCAAATAATCGTCCTAGTTCTAGGCTCAATATCCTGGTTTTATGGTTCTAGACTGTGCACCCGATCGGACAACTCGAGTCAAGGAGGGGGCTACGTACCGGGGACCCGCGGGATCGTCCGACTTAGTAACTTGTCTGGCCTCTTTTCTTATTTGGGTATGACACTAACAGAATGGGGAGTCTCCACCAGTAAGCACATCCCCGGAGGTAAGGAGAGAAGGGTTTTCGGCACAATTTTATATACAATTCACGTAATATCAAAGCGGTAAATATTTAGCACATTAATTATGAACATATAGGGAAATCAGATATAAACAAATACAGCAATTTATCTGAGCTCGAATTCTTAAACCCTGAACCAGAGTTCTGGATTTCTTTTCCCCAGCAGAGTCGCCAGAGCTGTCACACCTCCTTTTTTCTTTCTTTACAGGAAGCCCCGCTTATTTTTTACTACACCCCGGGAAGGGATGTAATAAAGAAGGGAAAGGAGTTTTTTCCAATTTAAGGACAGTCGGAACGGGATTAGTTGTTTAAATTTTTAGAGTCGCCACTTGAGAATATAATGGTGTCCCAAGTCACCGGTTTAATCCCGAACCGAGGAAAGTTTGACTCTGTTACAGTCTGCGAACTAGAAATCCGGATAAGGAATTCTGTTAATCCGGGAGAAGGTGTTAGGCACTCCCGAATTCCGTGGTTCTAGCACGGTCGCTCAACTGTTGTATTTGCTTTTATCTGATTTCTTTATATATTCCAATTATATGCATTATTAATATTCCGCTTTATCAATTTTAAGGAATTGCAACGTCGTGAAAATGCATTTTTTGAACCACACCGTACCAGTACGCCTGTGGCTTTAAATACATTTCGACTTCGTTGAGAGTAAGATTTGGGTCACATAAATGTGCACCCGTACTTGAGAATGTATATTAAAATCGCGCCTAAAATATCTATGTCTTATTACTTTGGGAAAGACCGCGAAATTCGCTAAACGGTCCTTCCGAATCTAAGGGTTTTATAACAATTAATTGAGGGCCCCGTGTATTTTGTTATCTAACGAGGCTCATCTCATTTATTTTTTAAAAGGGTCGAGTCTATAGTGTACTACGTTTTCTACTATTGTTTTTGCCTTATCTAAATAACGACTAATGCTGTCTAGTTATAGTTTGTTTTAATATTCCATTTACATCCAGGCCATTACGTGTTTTGGGCCTGGAAATCGGGCCAGCAAAGGGTAATGCATAGCTGTGCACAGGGCTCATCTTAGCCCAGTTTGTATATACTGGTTTACTCACATGAGCATAAAGGGCTATGGCTACTGAATCTGGGCCCTTTTGCCTGATCAGGCCCAGGTTATTAACGAAATCCAGAAGAACAAACACAAACATGGTTATTGAGCTGCTACTGGATATACAAAACTTATAATAGCATATTATTAAAAATTACCCAAAGGCAATAGTACTGAATTTCTATTCGAGTATTACTGTCTTGAACTTATTCAAATTAGACACTTCTGTTGTTAAACAGTTTGTATATTAGTTATCATTATTCACTGATTTATACTATATTTATCAATTGAAATGCAAACTCATCACATGCGGAATTGAACTACTACTTTATTCCATTGGAAATATTAAACTAAAATACTGAGAACCTATTTGAATTGAAGTACAAAATTGTTCATATTGAAACAGACACTTATACTTATTATTGAAAGCTCATTGCAACTTCTTTTACATAACATGAATTAACCTGAAGCTTAACGTATTAACTAATCAGAATTCGAATCTGAAGAACTCATACTTTTATTTGCTTAAACTGACTATCAATGAACTAAGTATAACATACGAATTCTTAGAATTCCATTTCACTTTCTGATTCGTCTCAACATGATCGATCAAAATAGACTTTAAAACTTATCTTCAATTTTGCTAATCTCTACTCTATGTGATTTGTTTTCTATTGATCTACTTCATATGACTTTCTACATGACATTTAAACTAAACTACTTAAAAGAATTAGTAGTCCAGTTCCACAGTCCCATACAGTCCAAATATACATACAATTAACCTAACAAATTACATATGAATCTATATAGTTCTATATCTACAAAGTAAACAAAATTGAAAGCTAGTATGGTCAACCAACCGCAGGTGCGGTTATGACAAAGGCAGATGCTTCAGTACTTCCAAATCCCTTTTTTGATCTGTTAACCTCCCGGTATCCACCCGAGGCCCCCGGGACCTCAACCAAACCTACCAACCAATCCCAAAACACGTTACGGACTTGCTCGAGGCCTCAAATCAAATCAAACAATGCTAAAACCATGAATTACACCCGATTCGAGCCTTATGAACTTCAAACTTTCAGACTTCTACTTCCGATGTTTAAACCTATCAAATCACGTCTGATTGACCTCAAATTTTGCACACAAGTCATATTTGACATTACAGACAGATTCTGACCCCGATATCAAAAATTCCACCTTCGGTCAATTTTCTCAAAAACCTTCAAATTTCTATCTTTAGCCAAATTGCTCCAACATGACCTACGGACTTCCTAATTCACTTCCGATCGCGCTCCCAACTCCAGAATCACCATACAGATCTATTAATAGTCTCAAAATCCCAAACGGATATTGATAACACTAAAATGCACTTCAAGCCAAACTTATGAAATGTCCTCTAAAATGCTAACTTCCACAATATGCGCCAAAATACTCTCGGGTTATCCAAAACCCGAACCGGGCATACGCCCAAGTCTGAAATCATCATACGAAACCTGCTGGAACCTTCAGATCCCGATTCCGAGGTCGTTTACTTAAAAATCCAATCTCAGTTCATTCTTTCAACTTTAAGCTTCTAAAACAAGAATTCTCTTTCCAAATCAACTCTGAACTTCTAGGAACTTAATTCCGACCACGCGTACAAGTCATAATACCTTAAATGAAGCTACTCATAGCCTCAAACCGCTGAACGACGCGCTAGGACTCAAAACGACCGATCGGCTCGTTACACAAAGGCGGCTACCGGTGAGAAATGATTAGGGTTTGGGGATAATAGGAAATTAAAAAGGAAAGATTAAAGGGTGACTGTTGATCATTTTGATCAACGGCCTGGATTGAATGGGATTCGGGAGGGTTATTTTAAAAAGGTCGTGGGTCGGGTAGACTAGGATTTGGGTCAGGGTAATTGGGTTTAATTGGGAGTTGATTTGGAGCTACAATTGAAATAAACGGGGCTAGTATTTAAATAGCCACTCCCTTGTTTAATTTTATAAAATAGCAAAATAATTTCTAAAAATAAATTAAAGGCACTAAAATGATTAATAATACCTAATTATCAAATGAAATATACTGGAGTTAATTTTATAATTATAAACACAATTAAACCTTAAAAGAGACTAATATTGCAATTATATGCAATTTAGCTTTTAAAATACTAAATAAATTTATAAAAATATGCAAAAATTATGTTAGATATATTTTAGTATAGGTATGATAATCCAATAAATAAATCACCAAAATGATATTTTTGAGAGTAATTATTGGATTTTTCCTGATAAAATAGGGTAATAAATTGATCTATAAATCTTTTAAAAATTAAGGAAAAATAGTAAAACATTGGTACATACTATATATGCATATACGATCTATTTTTAAGGTATTTTGCATATTTAAATATACAAAGAAAAAATGGATATCAACAGCTGCCCCTCTTTTCCCGAGAAGGATGAAAGAGTTGTCGGGTAAAGATATGATGGCCAATTTTGACCAGGCAAAACGGTTTAAAGAGGAATTAGATTGTGCCCTGGCTTCTGAGCTGCCTACATATCCCTAGTCTTGCAGGAATCAGGTTGTATGTAGTTAAGGATTCGCCGGCGAAGTTTGCCGATGGAGACTTTCAAGAACGGACGCAATATTTAGGACGGGGTGAATGGTTGAAGTCTGATAGGGTTGCAGGAACTGGAGCGAGATTGCTGCTGAGAGGGTCGCTTCTTGCTGGTTCACCTGCAAATAAGTAACATAAGCATATATTGTGCGTAAATTTAAACATGATGCAAATTCCCGTCGGACCATGAATGTTGTCTTGGACGGTGAGGATGACATCGTTAGACCATGATGTCCTGGGCCATGAAGCGTATAATAAAGGATTCGCAGGCCATGAAATGATGCTCTCGAGCTATGAGAATGATGCCTCCGAACCATGATGCCTTTGAATAACGATATGTAAAAGATTAAAGGAATCCTCAGGCCATGGCATGGCGTTCTTGAGCTATGCAAATGGTGCTTCCAAACAATGATGCCTTTGGAAAATTTGGCAATCTTTCAGCCCATGAAATGTAGTATTTGGTGATCTTTTAGTCCATGAGATGCAAAAGGTGGCGATCTTTCAGCCATGCAAGCGTAAATAAAGTGGCGATCTTTCAGCCATGCAAGCATAAATAAAGTAGCGATCTTTCAGACATGCAAATGTAAATAAAGTGGCGATCTTTCAGCCATGCAATCGTAAATAAAGTGGCAATCTTTCAACCATGTAGATGTAAATAAAGTGGCGATCTTTCAGCCATACAGATGTAAATAAAGTGGCGATCTTTCAGCTATGTAATGCAAAAGTAGAGTGGCGATCTTTCAGCCATGCAGAATGTAAATAAGGTGGTCATCTTTCAACCATGCAGAATGTAAATAAGGTGGCGACCTTTCAGCCATGTAATGCAAAATGTAGATGGAGACAATGTTTAGTCCCGTAAGGTAGAATGGTAGCCTTATGTAATGCAGAAAATGCAGATGGAGACAGTGTTTAGTCTCGGAAGGCAGAATGGTAGCCTTATACAATATAGAAAATGCAAATGGAGACAGTATTTAGTCTTGGAAGGCAGAATGGTAGCCTTATGCAATGCAGAAAATGCAGATGGAGATAGTGTTTAGTCCCGGAAGGCAGAATGGTAGCCTTATGCAATGCAGAAAATGTAGATGGAGACAGTGTTTAGTCTCGAAAGGTAGAATGGTAGCCTTATGAAATGTAAAAAATGCAGATGGAGACACTGTTTAGTCTTGGAAGGCATAATGGTAGCCTTATGCAATGTAGAAAATGCAGATGGAGACAGTGTTTAGTCTCGGAAGGTAGAATGGTAGCCTTATGCAATGGAGAAAATGCAGAGGGAGATAGTGTTTAGTCTCGAAAGGCAGAATGGTAGTCTTATGCAATGCAGAAATAAAAATAAAATGGCAAATGGTAATAGAGTTTCTTAGCTGATAGCAAATTGCGACATTGTGACTGTTGGGGACATTGCGATATAGGGAATATCGCCGGCATGCGTGGATAGCAAATGCTGGTAAATGTAAACAATTTGTATTTCTGAACAACGTTTATCGCTTGAATGTATGGTATGTTAGATGCTTTCGCAATCCAAGTGTCTGCATCCAAAGAAAAATCGTGAGTTTTGTAGAGGGGAGGTTAGTTCATATCCCCGCTGGCCTTGCTTGACCAGTTTGGCTTTGATCTGGTGATACGGTATGTATCATTGGGGGGTAGTGTCACTGAACAAAGCGATTTTGATAATAAACATGCATGAATTTGTAAAAATATGACATAAGTATATATTTAAAAAAAATCTTTTAGATGAACCGACAACTATGACGTGGCTCAAAACAATGCAACCTCTCTTGCTACAGAATTTTGAGGATCCTCCTCAAAATTCTGCCCTAGTTTAACGGGTTGATGCTTATGATGGCTGCTTGTGATGATTGGCTAAAATTGCTTCGGATGTTTGAGGGTCCTTCTTCTAAATTCTGCCCCAGTTTCCAATTGTAGGGGAAATAAAAATTTTATTGAATTGTGACCGAACCCATAAGGCTGCCTATGTATCCCCTCTTAAATGGGAATCAGGTCAGACGTAGTTCAATTTACATCATATAAGGAAGCATGAAAATCACACATAGTAGCGCTTGACTGCATCTGAATTGATTGGTTTTGGCCAAACTTCTCCGTCCATTTCGGCGAGTATAAGAGCTCCCCCTGTTAGAACCCGGTAAACAATATATGGACCCTACCAGTTGGGAGAGAACTTCCCTTTAGCTTCATCTTGATGCGGGAAGATTTTCTTTAACATCAGCTGCCCCGGTGCGAACTGCCTTGACTTGACTCTCTTGTTGAAGGCTCTGGACATTCTGGTCTAATAAAGCTGACCATGGCAAACTGTATTCATTTTTTTCCATCTATGAGAGCCAGCTGCTCGTAACGACTCTTCACCCATTCTACATCGTCGATCGCAGTTTCCTGTATGATTCTTAAGGAAGGAATTTCCACTTCGGCAAGAATGACGGCTTCTGTACCAAATACCAACATATAGGGGGTTGCCCCAGTTGATGTGCAGACTGTGGTGCGATATCCTAACAGAGAAAATGATAACTTCTCGTGCCACTGTTTATGCTTTTCTATCATTTTCCTCAATATTTTCTTGATGTTCTTGTTGGTGGCTTCTACAGCTCCATTCATCTAGGGCCTGTAGGCTGTGGAATTCTTGTGTTTGATCTTGAAGGTCTCACACATAGCTTTCATCAAGTCATTGTTGAGGTTGGAGCCATTATCAGTGATGATTGACTCTAGAATCCCGAACCGACAAATAATGCGGTCGCGGACAAAGTCTATCATGCCTTTCTTGGTTACTAATTTGTACGATACTGCCTCGATCCATTTGGTGAAATAGTCGATTACCACTAGGATAAATCTATGCCAGTTGGAAGCGGCAGGCTCGATTGGTCTAATAACATCCATTCCCCAAGCAGCAAACGACCATGGTGAGCTGGTTACATTAAGCTTTTTTGGAGGTACCTTTATCATGTCTGCGTGTATCTGGCAGCAAGGGGACTTTCGGACATACTGGATGCAGTCTGTCTCCGTAGTTATCCAAAAGTAACCAGCTCGGAGGATCTTGTTTGCAAAGACAAAACCATTCATATGTGGGCCACAGGTCCCTGCATGGATTTCTTCTAGCAGTTTGGATGCTTCCTTTGCGTCGACACACCTTAGTAGTCCCAAATCAGGAGTCCTCCGTTGTGGAAGAAATTATTGGATAGTCTCCGAAGTCTGCATTTCTGAATAGTATTTGCAAGTCCTGGGTATTCTGCTTTTGTCAAATATTCCCTGATATCATGAAACCAAGGCTTTCCATCTGCTTCTTCTTCAATATGGGCACAATAAGCTGGCTGATCATTGATCTTTACTGGAATGGGATCAATGAAGTTTTTATCTGGGTGTTGTATCATGGATGATAGGGTAGCCAATGCATCGACGAATTCGTTATGGATGCTGGGAACATGCTAGAATTTCGTCTTTGTGAATCTCTTCCTCAATTCCTGCACATGGTGCAAATACGGGAGTATCTTGGAGTTCTTGGTCGCCCATTCTTCTCGGACCTGGCGCATAAGCAAGTCTGAGTCTCCGATCACTAGCTACTCTTGAATGTTCATATCAATAGCCATCTTGAGCCCTAGGATACAGGCTTCATACTCGGCCATATTGTTGGTGCACGGGAACCTGAGTTTGGCAGACACCGAATAATGTTGATCGGTTTTTGATACTAGAACTACTCCTATGCTGACTCCTTTGAAATTTGCTACTCCATAGAAGAACATTCTCCATCTATCATAGGATTCTGCAATGTCTTCTCCTATGAATGATACCTCTTCATCAGGAAAATACGTCTTCAAGGGTTCATATTCTCCATCCATGGGGTTTTCGGCAAGATGATCTGCTAGTGCCTGTCCTTGATTGCCTTCTAAGTTACATAGACAATGTCGAATTCACTAAACAGGATTTGCCACTTGGTTAGCTTGCCGGTGGGCATGGGCTTCTGAAAAAATGCACTTCAAATGATCCATCCTCGATATGAGATATGTAGTATAGGCACAAAAGTAATGCCTCAGCTTCTGGGCCACCCAAGTCAGAGTGCAGCAGGTGCGTTCTAACAGAGAATACTGGGGTTCGTACGTAGTAAACTTCTTCCTGAGATAGTAAATGGCCTGCTCTTTCCTTCCCGTTTCATCATACTGCCCCAGGATGCAACCGAAGGCACCATCTAACACTGCGATGTAGAGTATAAAAGGTCTACCTAGCTCAGGCAGGACTAATACTGGTGGTGTTGACAAGTATTTCTTGATTCTGTCGAAAGATTTTTGGAAGTCATCCGTCCATTTAGTAGCAGCGTCCTTCTTTAACATCTTAAATATTGGCTCACAGATAACTGTAGAGTGTGCTATGAACCGGCTGATGTAGTTAAGTCTCCCCAAGAAACTCACCATGTCCTTCTTGTTCTTTGGCGGTGGCAGTTCTTGGATAGCTTTGATGGATCTAGTTTTATTCCCTGGCGACTCACAATGAACCCAAGTATTTTCCAGCAGGAACCCCAAATGCACACTTTGTGGGATTTAGCTTTAGGTTATATCTCCGCAATCTGTTGAAAAACTTCCTCAAATCTTCCATGTGATCGGTGGCCTTCTTAGACTTGATGATAACATCGTCTACATACACCTTAATCTCCTTATGTATTATATTATGAAAAATAGTAGTCATGGCCTTCATGTAGGTGGCCCCTGCATTCTTTAACCCAAACGGAATCATTTTGTAGCAGTACATTCCCTACGGCATAATGAAAGCCGTTTTCTCAGCATCTTTATCATCCATTCAGATCTGATGGCAACCAGCGAAACAATCCATAAATGATTGCAATTCATGCTTGGTGCAATTGTCGATCAGGATGTGTATGTTTGGCAAGGGGAAGTCGTCTTTCGGACTGGCCCAGTTGAGATCCCGATAGTCGACACAGACCCTAACCTTCCCATTCTTCTTTGGTACCGGCACAATGTTAGCTAACTATGTTGGATACTCAACTACCCTGAGAACTTTAGCTTTGACCTGCCTGGTGACGTCTTCCTTGATTTTCAAACTCATATCAAGTTTGAACTTTCTGAGCTTCTTCTTTACCGATGGACATGTTGGATCAGTTAGCAGTTTGTGTACCACAATAGATGTACTCAGACCAGTCATGTCATCATATGACCATGCGAATATGTCCTCATTTCTTTTTAGAAATTCTGTGTATTCCCTCTTTTCTGATGTTGATAAGTGAACGCTGATTCGTGTTTCTTTGACATTCTCTTCTTCCGGTATGTCATCTTCCTCTGAATCTACTTCCGTTTTTTGCGTTGTCTCATTGCATGTCATAGTCATCGGTTCATCAAGATAAGTAATAGTAATGCTGTATAAGTAAAGCAAGAGAGAAAATAATAAGAGAGTTGATTTATAAGAAAAATCGAAATGCTTTGATAAATTCCATAACGATTTCGAACATTGCAGATCTTATTGCGGAAATATAAGATACGAAAGAAAAATTAACTAGTAAAAATAAAAGATAGTGCATGATGCTTGTTCAGCCTTGCTACCCCGAGGCTCGCTGGGCTCTGGGTGTTCTGATGGTCCAGTTATTGAGGCACGCTCTTCTGCTTATAGCCTACATAGAAGGGCCTTCCTCCCCCTTCTCCTCGAAAACAACAAACAATCCATATCATCGTTTTCCAAGAATAAATTCCTCACTGCTGCCAGTGCTTCCTCTTCTTCTGCCCGTAGATGACTTTGGCCGGTTGGAAAGTCTGTTCCAAGCATGGTACTGGCTGCTCCAATGGGTAGTAAGGACCGCGCCATGGTGGTGACCAGTCGTTGAATTCTTTCCAGGTATACTCATATCCCAGACCGAAGGTGGTTCCATGTTTCTTTAGTTTTATAGGCTTGGTGATTCATTGGAGGTTCTTGCCAAGTCCCTTGCCAGGTTTGTACCCGCTCCAGTTCAATATGCTTTTAATTTTGGTGTCTCACTATTTGTCCTTATCAATGGCGTTGACTCGCTCGATGTGGTGATAGGTCTCCCCGCCTATCTTTCTTTTGCCTCCTATTGGTGGGATGGTCTGGCGACTGTATATGGGATTGTTACCATCACCGTGAATGATCACCTCTTAGTGATTCCTCTCAAACTTCACTACCTAATGTAGTGTTGATGCCACGGCCCCAGTGGCATGGATCCATGTTCGTCCCAATAACAGGTTGTAATATGCTGGCACGTCTATCACTTGAAAATCAACATCGAACCAAGTAGGCCCCATTTGCAGACACAGGCTAATTTCTCCAATGTTGGACCTTTGGGAACCGTCGAAAGCTTTTATGTTGATGGCCCCGTCCTTGTTCGCATGCAGTGCCTTTCCAAATGTCTTGAGTGTTACAACAGACAAATATTGAGGTTGGACCCTCCATCAATCAGGATTCTGGTGATAAAATAATCTTCGCATTGCACAGTGATGTGCAAAGCTTTGTTGTGACTCAACCCTTCTAGTGGTAGCTCATCTTTATGAAAAGTGATATTGTGACTTTCCAATACCTGTCCTACCATGTTAGCCATCTCTCTGCCGGTGATGTTGCTTGCTATATATGCCTCACTCAGCACCCTTAATAGGGCATTCTTGTATGCATCGAAATTTTGTAGCAAAGCAAGGATAGAAATTTGCGTCGGTGTTTTGTTCAGTTGATCAATGACCGAGTATTCCTTGGCTTGTATCTTTCTCCAGAGACCATCTAGCCCGGTCTCGGTGATGGTTGGCCGATTAGAGGCCTGCTTTCTTAACTCAGCCAAATGTTCTAGGGTATAAACCCTACCAGTTCTCGTTATACCCTGTGTCGCAATAGCTTCTCCAAACATGACCTTGCCTTTCCTTCTTGCCTCGGCTGTGTAGTCCCAAGTTATAGCATTTGTATGGAATGGTGTTACAGCTGATATTGCCACTGGAATTGGCATGGCTATCTTTACTTCGAATGGAGCATGCACCTTGGGCGATAAAACTGCAACTTCAAAGGGTGTAGGTGCATTTGCTGGCGACATGAATTCGACCTTAATTGGTGCTGGCGTCTTTGCGGAGGATGGTGCTTCAAACTCAAGTGGCATAGACATATTTATCTCAGCATCCCCAGAGGGCTGAATCTGGACTATGATCGAATTAATGGTGATTATTGGCTTCTTTGGGTCGTCATCTTCTGTGATCAAACCGATTGATCCCTTGGGATCCCAATCATCCTCTATTTCAATAATGTGAACACCTCCACCCTTGTGGTATTTGGCAGAGAGTTATTACGGACATTCGGAGCAGGTTCCTTTTCCATAATAATCTTGTTATCAATTAAAGTCTAGATCTTATCTTTCATATAGCGGCATTCGTCAATGGTGTGTCCTTTCATGCCGGAATGGTATGCACAGGATTTATTTGGATTAACCCATTGCGAAGGTTTCTTAGGAGCAGCAGGGATAGGGGTGACATAATTAGCATCTTTGAGTCTTTCATACAAGTGGTCAATAGGCTCAGTAATAGCCGTATATTGTTTCGGAGGCCTTCGGTCAAAGTTTGGTCGAGGTCTAGGGAAGTTTTGGCATGGAGGAGGAGATTGATAGTGGGATGGTTGAGTGTTGTATGCTTGGAAAACATGTGCTGGTTGGTAATATTAGGGTGCAGTAGGCTGATATGTGGGAGATGATTGGTAAGCCGGTGGTGGAGCTTGGTAAGAGGGTGAGGGTGCTTGGTAGTTTGGAGTAAGCTGGTATGTCAGTGGAGGCATTGGGAAGGCTTGGTATTTGATGGGATATTTGGTTCTTTGTGCCACATTACGGCTCCTACGTCCCTTTTCTTGGACACACCGCCTGACTGTAAGGCCTTGTTTATAGCTTGCAAGGCCTCAAAATTCGTAACCATCCCGCTTTTAATGCCCTCTTCGATCTTTTCTCCCAGTTTGATAATGTCGGAAAATTTGTGGCCCTCGATCATTATCAACCTCTCATAATACTGTGGGTCTTGGGCCCGGACGAAGAATTTGTTCATTTGTTCTTCTTCTAAGGCGGGTCTAACCTTGGCAGCTTCGAACCTCCAACGAGTAGCGTACTCGCGGAATGTTTCTGTGGGCTTCTTCTTTAGATTTTGAATATAGAACACATCTGGTACATTCTCCGTGCTGAACCTGAATCTGTTCATAAAATCAGACGCCATGCTTACCCAGTTCGACCACTTCTTTGGATCTTGGCTATTGTACCAAGATAAAGCATCTCCCTTCAAACTCCTCATGAAAAGCTTCATGCGAATTTTCTCATCTTTTCCTACTCCAACCAATTTGTCATAGTACGTTCTCAAATGGACCCTTGGATCCCCTGTACCATCAAACATTTTGAACGTAAGAGGTTTGTACCCCTCGGGCAATTCGACATCGGGCTGTATGCAAAGATCTTCGTAGTTCAACCCTTCATCTCCCTCACTACCTTCAATGCCTTGAATTCTGCTAGTCAATTTCTTAAGTACTTCGGCCAAGTTTCTGATGAGCATGTCTTTATCATCGGACTCGAGTATGCTTGAGAAGGGCTGGGTGGAGTGTAGCATAGTCTCCTAATAGATGGGGCTATTATGTTGAGTGTGGCAATGGTCATTTGTGGAGTTCTGAAGTTCTGGGATGAGCAGTGGGGTGTTATTTGAGGAATGGCAGGTATTGTAGTGGTGGTGAGGAGCGGGATGGTTTTGTTGCTTTGGGATATTTTGTGGCGGTATGGGGTTCTAAGTATTTGGGAAATTAACATCTGGAGTGGTGAGGGAAAATGACCGATTTGCCAGATTTCGAACCTGGTCAAGTTCTTTCTGAAATTTGAGCAGCTTTTGTTCTAGTTGGGATTCATTTTCCTTGGGAACCAGAGTACCGTGACCATGAGTGACCTCTACTATTCAATTGAGTTCTCCTTTCTGACGTTGTTCAAATCTTCCATCTTCCCTTTGTTCTTGTGTCTGACAGGAGTGAGAGGAGGAGGAGGGCCCCTAGATCTCGTGAAATAGGATGATATTGCCAGAGTGCATGAATTAACCTTTGGGGAGGGGAAATAAACAAAAGTAAAAAAAATGTAATAAGTTAGTGAGGATTATAAAAAGATGTTGCAAAATTTAACACATAGTGCGGGAATGTAAAGCGTGTCCTAATTTGGGGACCTCTTTGTGCCCGAGGTAGGCCTAGCGACAAATTGATTTGGAGAACTTAGGATGCTAAATGCCTCATTTTATTGATAAAAGTTAGACGAATCCCAAATCGACACTAAATAACAGGAAATAAAAGTCACTAGTGGCCATTTGCCTTATTTCATTTTATGAAGCAAAATGAAAACTCCTATCTATTTGGTCCTAGAAGGACCTTCCTCAGATTCAGCATCCTTGGCTTCATCGAACATCTTCCCTAACTCGCGCAGTCCCAGCAGTAGGTAGGCTCTGGCTAGATGTTCGCCTTCATTTCCTTCAGCATTCTGGTAGTCTTCGACCCTCTTGAGAAATTTCTTCTCCAACTCCACTATACCTCACTCCAAATATCCCATTCGCTTGTTGGCACTGACAGCCATATCCTTCCATTCCTCAATTAGTTTTTGATTGTCTTCCTGTATCTTATGGTGCTCGCTCTCGCATTCCCGGATCCTCTTGCGTAGCTGATTATACTTGACATGTGCTTTGGCCTTTTCATCTATGATCCTATGGCCTCGAATAAACCCAGGTTGGCCCAGACCATCATGCTTATCCTCTAACCAGCCTGGATAATAGGGAGCACAACCAGTGTGGTATCTATCTGGATCGATGGTATCCCTCCCCATGACAATCTTGCAGTGCCACATATGCTGAGCCTGGCACTTGTAAGGACTATCGTCGTCTTGGAAGTCAGCCTGGAAGTGACTCATCTTGTTGAGCCTGGGTATAAACTGCTCCCTACCTGCTTGTCTCATAACTCGGAGAGGTACGTAGGGGTACATTCCTCTTAAGCCGATTAGTACTAGGAAAGGTGCATCTCTGGATCGAACGATGAACTCCTCGGTCGGAAACCACTCGAACATCTATTGTACCTGGTCCTCAGTTAGATTTTCGAAGAGTTCAACCCATTCTCTAGCATTCTTTGGTTGGGTGAACATGTTGGGCATATAATTCATTCGCTTTGGATGAAGAAAAGTGATATGTTCTTCCTAGTCCCTTCGATGAATTTCTTGCCGGTATTCACCTTTTTGGAGATGCTCTACGAGCCAAAGTTGAAGTAGCAAATTGCAGACTTCGAAGTGTTTGGCTCCCTGTTGATACCTCTCTAGGGCTCGGTATATTTCTGCAATGATCATAGGAACGATGCTGAATGGTTGCCTGTCAATTCCCTCCATTAGAGTTTTGGTTACCATAGCTAGTCTGATGTGGACTCTTGCCTTCTTCATTGGAAACGCGATCAATCCCAGAAAGCAAAACATGAACACAAAGACCCTTCGTTGAATATGTCCCAATGATGTGATGGAAAACTCGTTAAGATAGGTACGATAGGATTTGTTATGACCGTACCTTTCGTACAAATAATCAAAAGGGATATAGGAGTCTTTCAGACATGTCAGTTCAGGATTTTTCTTCAGACCCATCATCTTGAGGAAACCCATGCTCTTGCGGTTCTCAGGCATTAACAAACCCGGAGTTTCCTATGGTATACCGGCCAATCCCCCTATTTCTTTCAGTAAGGATGTCATTTCAATATCCCCGAAGTGGAACATGGACCTCTCGCAATCCTAGAACAAAGTCACAGCTTCTGTGATCTTGTTGTTGGGTTGGATTTCCAGGAGAGAGGGTAGGTTCCCCAAATTCCGGACAAGAGTCTGATCACTAGAGTGAAAATCCCTCCACCAGCTTAGCAGTTTGGGGTGGATGTTGGTGACCATGCCGAATCTGGAGACTTCTTGCCTCATATTTCTGCAAGACAAAGGGTTAGGCCCTCACCCCCACCGGACTCGACTATTAAAATATCAATAATTGGAATAAAAGCATTTAGTTCTCCAAATAAATGCACAGAACGTGATGATATCCATTTGGGTTTTAGGGAAACCTAGTGGACTTTGGACAAGGCTATCTTAAAGAGTCATTATGCGGACAACATAACTGACTCGGCTAGATTTGACCATGATGCTTGCACAGTTAAACAGTGTAATATTTCTATATGGGTTTTAGACTGGTACCCTTGAGCGGACAACTCAAGGGGGAAAGCCGCGGAACCGTCGACTACACCGTTGATCGACTGGTTTTACCATAAATATGCCTTTTTCGGATTTAGGGGTGATAATATCGGAAGAGCGCAACCACTCATTATAAGCATTGCTATAGAATTTATTTGGCACGAATGGAATATGATGTTGAGTATGATTATGCAAAAATTAAAGGCATGTTGTCATGTATTTGCACGTTCAGAAAGTTGTAAGTACAACAGTTTCAAAATTTAACGCAGTAGTAAAGGAAAGCAGTAAAGAAAAGAAAAAAGGAGACAAGTCAGTTTTGCAATCGAAAAGGAAATTGAATGCTAAAAATAAATAAACAAATAATTGTGCGTAATGAAGCATAAATTCACAATAATAGTCTGAAATGGTAAAAGCCTAAAAAAATTCCCAACAGAGTCACCATGCTGTCGCGCCCCCTTTTTTCTCGTAAAATCTGATTTATGACATTTGGAGGGATAACTCGTTCCTTTTGGGAACTGGGTTTGCATTTGAAGAGTCGCCACCTAATGATTGGGGTGCATTAGGAAACCAATAGAGATTCGATTCTAAGCTTGCTTGAATAACCAGAGATTGGGTAAGAGCTTGAAATTATTCTAAGGGGAAGGTGTTAGGCACCCTTCAGAATCCACTAGTGTGGTTTCCGGCCAGACAATTATTGTGAATTTGGGTACAATCAACATATAAGCAAATGAGGCTCAAATAAGAGGGGATTTTAACACATAAAGGTTTGAAAGTAGACAATATTGAGAAGGGCAATTAGAAAAGCTGATTTTTAAAAGAAAGAGCTACAATGCTAAAAGAGTAAAGAATAGAGGAAAGGGGAGTCCTAGGTTTATTAAAAATATGGATCACCCCACACAATGTCCGGTAATCACTCATCAATAAGGGGTTGCACGTGACATTATCGTGTGGTCATCATATCCATATCTACCCTTCCCGCCCCGTTAAGTTATTTAAAGTGTGTATGGTCTCTATTACTTGTTGCATGCTATTACACATCACAATCCTATCAATCCCGGAGGCACTTAGGACTACTAATCCTAAAAGCGGAGGGATATTGGGCTTATTTGAGGTTTCAAAAGGTAAAAATCTAAGGTGACATACAAAAACACATATTGTACATTTTAGGGGAAGCATATAAACAAACAGAGGCTCAGTTATACCTCCTTGAATAGAAAAGCACATAATTAGCATGACTTTCACATACTGTTTAGGTCTGATTAAACACCAAATATGAGAGAGAGTTTAAAAGTTGAGGCAGACTGGTTTAATACATAATTCTATTAAGAAGCCCGACTCAGGCCTGCCTGCTGGTCGTACTTATTAAAACAGATTCAGTTTATAGTTATTACCCTAAGGCTTGACTAAGTGTTAAGATGGGACCCTATAAACATGATATCTACTGAGTTAAGAAGGTGATAAGACAGTAAAACTCGAGACGAATTATTTGAAATCCTATAGGCATGCTTGCTAAACTTTGGTTAAGTGAAGGACTCAGATTATCAAAAGAGAGGCAGAATTAACAGATTGATTACAGGCTCTGCAGGTGATAGTATATATTATTACTAATTCTTAGATCTAACATTGAGTGAAATGAATCAGATTCATTTAAAAAACCCTATAGGCATGCTTTCTATACATTGCTGATTTTAAACCTTATAGACGTAGAATCTGGGTGCAGAAGCTTGTTTTCGAACCTATAGATATGGTATCTAATGCAGAAATTGTTTTAAACCTATAGGCATGATGTCTAAAAAATGCAGAGCTTGTTTTAAAACATATGAACGTGATATCTAAATGCAAAACTTGTTTTAAAACTTAGTGATAGTATCTGAAGGCGAAACTTTGTTTAAAACCTTATGGGCATGCTATTCATATGTAACTGAATATGCAGAATTAGAACATCCAATAAACATGGTTTCTACATGTAACTGAATATGCAGAATTAGAACATCCTATAGACATGGTTTCTACATGTATTGAGTATGCAGAATTATAACATCCTATAGACATGGTTTCTACATGTATTGAATATGCAGAATTGTAATAGACCTATAGGCATGATTTCTATATGTATTTGAATATGCAGAATTATAATAGAACTATAGGCATGATTTTTACCTTTTTTGCATGCATAGTTACCCATCCTTTTTCACTAACCGGACCCAAATGTTCATTACAACTTATTACAAACCAAAAATAATAAACTACATGAAAAGTACAAAGAAAATACAACCAGAGGAAGCCTGATTCTGACTTCCTGTCTGAATTATGAGATAGACCAACTCAAAGACTACTGATCCAAATCCTTTCTCCAATTTGAGTGTGTCAGAGTTCCCTAAAAGCCTCAATGGGATCCGGGCAGTGCTCACACCCAAATTGTATCACCAGCCCTCAAGTGTCCAAGTTCAGAGGGAGATCAATGGGTCCCAAGGCAAGGCTCACAAGAGGAGGGCAGAACTTAAAGTCTAAGAGAGAGTACATGTGAAGAAATAGAGTTCTAAGGGGATAAAGGAGAGGGAAACAGCCACAAACAAGTTACTATCTTTATGCAAAGGGGCTTAGGGGGTAGGGAAGTTGCAAAGAGCCTATGCTTGGCAAGGGTAAGCTTTGGGCATGCACAACAATGGAGATGCTGGCATGCCTATAAGCCTACAAGAACGTACAATAGCAAAGAATCATAGAGGGTTAGGATCCCAGGGATCAGGCTTGAGTGATGGACAGTAATATCCAGTACTGTCATGCCTCCAGCAAACCATAGCATCATACACATTGGGGGTAGGGGTTTAGGATTCATGGTAAATTCATGGACAGGCAGAAAAGAAATTATAGCATGCTAAAACAAGTACTGAACTGAACACCAGTAATAGAAAAACAATAGGATAAAAGTATTAAATAAACACATTATTGTGGTGCTGGAAATCTTAATCAGAACATACCAGTTTCAAAGAGCAAGATACAGTAAAAGCAAGTAGCAGGACTTGAAGGCAGGCCACAGTACAAGTAACAAAAGAGAATAGTTTTTGAGTGTGAGTGAGAGTTCAGAAACTAAGAGTGTTCGTGTGTTCTGTGTCAATACAAGAGCCAGGTATTCATAGTGTGAAACAGATAGAAAATAAGGCAAGAAAATAATTATAGAACTGTGTATCAATTAAAAATCAATCAGTATAAGAACTTCCTTTAATTAAGGAGTTTAAACTTAAGCAGTAATGGGCAGAAAATTTTTAAGGAAAGAAATCAAGTAAGCATCTTATGCAAAGTAAGCAATTAGGGGTAAATACATAGGGGTTTAACTAAGGAAAGAATACACGGTTAATCAAATAAGGTAAGAAACAGAATAAACCAACCACTACAAAGTAAATCAAGGAGTCAGGGATTTGAAATTATAAATAAACCAAGTCAGAAATAGGAGAATCGAAAGGCTAAGGGAAAGTTCTCAAATCAACCCAAGAATCAGGAAAATCAGTAAAACAAGGAAAGAATCAATCGGACTTACAAAAGGAGGTCTGAAATCAATCCCAAATTGAAGGTCATTTTAGAGGGAAAGTCAGCATATAAAAGAGTATATAAATATTAAGCAGGCAAGGCTGAATTTAGGACAAAGAGAAACATCATATAGTAGCAAACACAGGTAGTCACATAGGTCAATTTCAGTTACTCAGTGACAGAGAACAAAAAGTATCAAATAGCATGCCAAAGGGTCAGGTAAAAGACCTTATAGAGTTTAGCAGGAAGTGAGAATCATATAAAGAAACAAAAGCTTCAGAAATTCAATCGAGCAGTAGATGAAACAACTTTCAGAAACTCGAATAGGTTAAAAGAAATTAGGGCTTTAAAACCAAACAAGTTCAAAGATGAAGAACAAGTAAATCACATAGCAAATAGTCTCAAAACTCGAATGAATCCCCAAATTTAGGGCTTTCCCCGTCAATCGAGTATAGAGATGAAAACAAGTAAATCAGGCAGAAATACTAACAAAATAAGTTTAGAAATCTCAAAAAGGAACTAAGAATTTTAACATGCATATTCCAGTAGAAGAACATCATAAAGAAACATGGTAGAAGAGCAACATAGTAGAAGAACAACATAAGAAACACAGTAGAAGAATAACGTAAGAAACACATTAGACATGTTTAAAAAATCAGAAGAGCTTCAAAATAAAGTAAAAAAAAAACTAAATTAGAAAAGACAAAGGTTCTGAAAGTAGAGTTTTGAAAGAAACGATGAGAAAATGTTTAGGAGCTTAGAGAAAACACAAATCTACAGCGGATCTAAAAGAATCAGAAGAACCTCGAAGGTTAGGGTTTCAGATGAACCCAGATGGTGAGAAAGGCTTGGAAGGTCATTGATCTAAGCAAGAGAAACCAAGAGCAGACTAGAATAGTCATGGCTGGCTGGAGCAAGGTCGTAGATGACTGGAGACAGCCATAGAACTGAAAGCACCCGAGGTCTGGACCAAGCTTCTTCAAGGTCTGGCCTAGAAGCCATGATAATCGAGCATGTAGGAGTCATAGGAGGCAGGTACAGGCCTTTAATGGCTTTGGAAGCCATGGATTCAGGCGATTTGGGTCGTGGTCGAAGATGGCGGCTAGGGTTCGAGAGGGAGTTTGAGAGAAAATTAGAAAGAAGGGGGATTCAAAGGCGGCTACCGGTGAGAAATGGTTAGGGTTTAGGAGGTAATGGAAAATTAAATAGGAAAGATTAAAGGGTGGTCGTTGATCATTTTGATCAACGGCCTGGATTGAATGGGGATCCGGACGGGTTATTTTAAAAGGGTCATGGGTTGGGTAGACTAGGATTTGGTTCAGGGTAATTGGTTTTAGAATTGGGTTTAATTGGGAGTTGATTTGGGGCTACAATTGAAATAAACGGGGCTAGTATGTAAATAGTCACTTTTCCCTTATTTAATTTTATAAAATAGCAAAATAATTTCTGAAAATAAATTAAAGTAACTAAAATAATTAATAATACATAATTATCAAATGAAATATACTGGAGTCAATTTTATAATTATAAACACAATTAAACCTTAAAAGAGGCTAATATTACAATTATATGTAATTTAGCTTTTAAAATACTAAATAAATTTATAAAAATATGTAAAAATTATGTTAGCTATATTTTAGTATAGGTATGATAATCCAATAAATAAATCAGCAAAATAATATTTTTGGGAGTAATTATTGGATTTTTCTTGATAAAATAGGGCAATAAATTGATTTAAAAATCTTTTAAAAATTAAGAAAAAATAGTAAAAACATTGGGACATACTTACATATGCATATACATGATATTTTGAAGGTATTTTGCATATTAAAATATACAAAAAAAATTGGGTATCAACACTAGTATTGCATCAGCAGTCCTAACACTAGCCAAACTCACTCAAAACACGTATGAAACTCACCCAAGCCTCTCGGACTCCAAACCAAACACACATACAAGTGCAATAACTATATAAGAACTTAATCGCGCAATAAAATCACCAAAATAACATCTAAATCTACAAATCAACCCTCAAAACGAATGAAATTTCAAAGTAAACTCAAGAACAACTAGAATCACGTCCAAGCGTCCGAATTGTACCAAATTTTGCAAGTTTCAAATAGTTATATGGACCTATTCCAAGTTTCAATATCATAATCCAAAAGTTAGGTATGAAGTTAACTTACGGTCTAACTTAGAAAATTTTCAAACTTTCAAAATACTATTTTTCGGCAAAATGAGTCAAATCAATTCAGGGACCTCCAATTTCAATTTCGGGCATCCGCCCAAGTCCAAAATTACGATACGAACCTATAGGAATTGTCAAACATCGATCCGAGGTTGTTTTCAAAAAAATATTGACCATGGTCAACTCAAGTTATTTTAAGCCAAAAATCATGGTTTCTTCAAGTTTTTACATAAAAGCTTTTGAAAAAGCGACAGGGACCACACATGCAAATCAAAAAACATAAAATAAAGGTAACAGAACTCTCAGAACACGGAATTAAGGGCTATTACTCAAAATGACCTATCAGGTCATCATAGTAAAATAGCTATTTAGTAATCAAAAGTTCGAAAAATCTAATTGAGTGGTATTCTGAGTGCTATAGACATAGTTAAATGACCTTATTGTTACAAATGAAAGAAATATGACTTCATTAGGTAATTTCTGATAGTTGAGCAACCGTTTGAGTAATGGACTCTAAATTGGTTTAGTTTATCCATAAAAGTTTGATACTATTTTATAACATTTGGTAACTTAAAAAGAAAAAAACAATTCTTAAGCAACACACAAAAATTGACCAAAATCTTCCTTTAATATCTTATTCTTCAAATTTTTCTCTTGATTCTTCTTGGGATTTATAACGATATTTTGATATATGGACTGATCCTATTTATAATCATGAGAAGATGAGAAGTTATATCGAAGATTTTGATTTTTAAAACAAAGTATCAAAAGTAATCACTTTCTTTGATTTGATCGATTCACTTGAGTCACCAAAATAATTACATTTATCTTTTGATAAAAACACTTTTGATCGATCATAATATGTCACAACATATATGGTACAATTTTACTGATATTTTCAGTTGATTTGAATTTCTTGTATTTTGGATGTAACCCTTTGCTTCTTTGTTTGACTTGGTGTGCTAATTCATTTGAAAGGTGGTGTATATTTTTGAAGTTTGTAATCAAATTATTCTGGTAAATAAAATAAAATTTAAAGGCATAAAATTGAGAAAACGACAAAATGGACCCTTCGATTTAATTTACTTTAAAATAGTTCATTAAATATATCTCATAGCAGTTTTGATCTTTTAAGTTTGTCAATAACAAACTCTGGTGGTTAGATTTGATGAATGAATGAAAACCTTAACAAAAAGTACCGAGGAAGAACCATCAAATTCCACAAACTACAACAATTGATATACAGCTCAAAAAACTGCATCAAACACTAAACATTAGACTAAAATTAGAAGAAATTATAAAATATACACCTCTATTGTATTTCTCATTAAAACCATTCACGGTCCCAATAAATATACTAACAATTAAAGTGTGTTAAATATTTGATGAACATCAAAAGCATTTATTTTTGATAAATTCGGAAGATCAAAAGTGCTTAAATATATATATTTAAAGGGGACTATATTCTATAACCGATCGAAATGGGTTAGAGTGAGAAACTCCCCCTTCTCTACAAAACTTATTGTCACGATCCGGATTTTCTACCCTCGGGAGTCGTGATGGCGCATACTCAAGGAAGCTAGGCAACCTAAATATTACAGAATCATTACCCTTTTTCTTAACCTTTTAACAATTCAATTCAATTGGCGATCAACAACGGAAATAACAATAATAATAAAAGGAATGCGGAAGATGAAATCTAGAAGTTTAACTAAATACCAACACGAAAATCCAAAATACAACTCTACCAAGAATTTGGTGTCACAATGTCACGGACTATCTACAAATACTACAAACATCGATTTGAATGAAAATACATAGAAGGGGACGCCAAGGCCTGCAGACGTATGCAGGACTACCTCGGGTCTCCGCCACTAGACTAAAGGCAGCAACCTCACTGTGGTCCAAAAGCTACACCACTGGGATCTGCACACAGTGCAGAGTGTAGTATCAGCACAACCGACCCCATGTGCTGGTAAGTGTCGAGCCTAACCTCGGCGAAGTAGTGACAAGGCTAGGACAAGACTACCAAGTAAACCTGTATAGTTATATCATATACAGCAAATAATAACGATAGAAACTAACAGTTAAAGATGGGAAGGGGGAAACATGTTGCCTGAAATATCGAGTTCAAACAGAATTTTAGTAAAAAAGCATAAGGAACACCAAAATTCAACTATAAGCAAGAATAAGGAGGTCAATAACAAGTGCCAGACATCACCCTTCATGCTTTTACCCTCGTTCTCACCATAAGAATCAATATATTCGGCACGACATCACCCTTTATGCTTTTACCTTACATAATTATGGCACGGCATTATCCTTCGTGCAGTATCACTCATACCATGGGCGGCATCACCCTTCGTGCTTTTACATTAACAATATCAGCACGGCATAACCCTTCGTGCATTAACACTTACTCACAAATATCACGCACGGCATCACCCTTCGTGCTTTTACACTTATCCCTACCCAAGCAACAATCACAAGCAATTCGGGCAAGGGAATCAATAAAATCATAATAGAATCCCGGCAAGGTAATAATAGTATAACAACAACATACCGGAAAGGGAAACAATATCATAAGCAATAACATCCTGGCAAGGGAAACAATATCATAATACTCTTCTCTTTTCCACAATTACTTCAATACTTAATTCTCAACTAGAGTCAATGCTCTACAACGTTCAATTACCAAGAATACTTCCATAAGCCTTGTTCAACATTAGAAATCATCATATTAAGCATGAACAATACAAAATAGAGTCACATCAATCATAGTATAAGACTCACGGGCATGCTTGACACCGACATATAGATACTCGTTACCACACCTATATGTCGTACTCAACAATTAACACATAGCAAATAAGATCAAGACACATATTCCCTCAAGCTAAGGTTAGACCAAACACTTACCTCAATGCCACGAACACAAATAAGCCTCAACTACCGTTTTACCTCTCGATTCCACCACCAATTCGCTTGTATCTAGCCACAATTTACTTAACGATATCAATAAATGCTAAATGAATCAATTCTAATGCATGAAAATAAGTTTTCTAATATTTTCCACAAAAAGTCAAAAATTGACCCCGGACCCACATGGTCAAAACCCGAGGTTCGAACCAAAACCCGATCACTCATTCACCCATGAACAAAAATATATAATTTGTTTTGAAATCGAACCTCAAATCGAGCTCCAAATCAACAACATTTGGAAATCCTAAGTTCTACCCAAAATATCCAATTTCCCATTAAAAAAAAACCCTTGATTTTGAATTGAAATCATGTGAAAAGATGTTATGGGTTGAAGAAAATGAGTTGGAAATGACTTACTAATGATTTGGAGAAGTTGATGCGTTTGAAGAGTTGTAAAAATGAATAAAGTCCTATCACAATCCCAATTAACTAGTTGCAGATGTCGCAATTGTGATGGGATCTTCGCAGTTATGAAGCTCGCAAATGCGAACCAGGCCTCGCATTTGCGGACCTGTGTATGGTCGGCTTACCTCGTAATTGCGAACAAATCATCGCAATAGCGATACTGGCCCTCCCCTGATGACTTCGCATTTGCGAAGGAAGGTTCACAATTGCGAACATGGCAGGCCTAGGCTTTCTTCACAAATGCGATCAAGCCCTCGCAATTGCCAAGCCTGTTGGGCTCGCAATTGTGAAGCCTGACCTCGCAATTGCGAGGTCAGAGTGTGCAACACAACAAAACCTGCAACAACCATTTCTCTAAGTCCAAATTCACTCTGTGGCCTATCCAAAACTCACCCGAGCCCTCGGGCTCCAAACCAAACATGCACACAAGTCCAAAAATATCATACGGACTTGCTTGTGCGATCAAATCATCAAAATAACATCAACAACGATGAATTAAACCTCAAATTCATAAAATTACTCAAGAATATCAAGATTTCTATTTTCTCAAATATACGTCCGATTTATATCAAATTAATTCTGATCTTTACCAAATTTTATAGATTCTACTTAATTATTATTTTAAACTTGTACCGGGCTCCGGAACCAAGATACGAGCCCGATACCATGAAGAAAATGCATCAAGTCACCTCTAAAAACCTTTATATTTTCCAGCAAACAAGTTTTTTTAAAAATTCATTTCTCCGGCTTAGGACCTCAGAATTCGGTTCCGGACATACGTCTAAGTCCCATATTTTACTACGGATCCTACGAGACCGTCGGATCATGGGTCCGATTTTGTTTACCAAGAATATTGACCAAAGTTATCTTTAATCAATTTTAAAAGCCAATTTACTTATTTTACTTAGATTTCACATAAAAGCTTTCCGGAAACGCGCCTGGAATGCACATGCAAATTGAGGTGAGACAAAAGGAGGTTTTTAAGGCCTCAGAACATAGAATTAACTTTCAAAACGAAAAGGTCATCACATCCTCCATCTCCAAAACAATTATTCGTCCTCAAACAGACATAAGAAAAGTACCTGAGTGGGAGAAAAGATGGGGATATCGGCTTCACAAATTGGACTCGGACTCCTAGGTCGCTTCCTCAACAGGCTAACCCCTCCACCGAACACAAATCGAAGGAAAACTCTTTGATCTCAACTGATGAGTTGCCGGTCTAGAATAGCTACCGGATCCTCTTTATAGGACAAATCCTTGTCCAATTGGACAGTGCCGAAGTCTAACACGTGGGATGGATCACCGTGATACTTCCGAAGCATGGACACATGAAACACTGGATGCACGGCTGATAAACTCGGTGGTAGCGCAAGTCTATAAGCCACCTCTCTGATCGCTGCCAACTCCGCACCACTAAAAAGTAGCGAGAGAGGGTCGCAATAGCTTTTACCCGATTTGTGGGTCGAGATCGATTCCACAGAGAGCTAGGATTGGAGTCGAGTATGTATTTAGCTTAGGATTGCATGTATGCTCTTAATTGATCTTCCATTCATTTTTGGTTTTTCTTTATATTCTACTATGGTCAAACTACAAATTATAATTGCAACTATATTAATCTAAGAGTAAATTGCTACAAGTTGTATCTAATAGTTTAAAAGGCACTAGGGTAGTGACCTTCACCTAGGTGGCTAATTGACAGGTAATTGCATCTAAGGTATGATTGACATGATTGGGGAAATATGTTATAACCGTTACTCAATACTACCCACTCTACACCTCTCGGTGGAAGGAGTGGTTTTGCCCAATTAACTCTCTCGAGACCAATTGGGTATGCATACTAGGGTTCAAGTCGGGTAATTACTCTCTCGAAGTTTAACCTTTTAATTGGGACTATCAAATCTCTTGAGTCCATCCTAATTCCATGTTGAGTCAACTTTGGAGACTTAGGCTTCCTTTCTCAAGAAGGGCCCAAGTCAACTTAGCACAAACTAGTGTTTGCAACCACTAATTCATAAATTAAACCATAAAATTAACTCAAATAAGAGACACCCATAGTCAATCTAACCTAAAATCACAACACCCATCAATTACCCACACTAGGGTTGAGCCACAACCCTAGCTAATGGGTCTAAATACTCATGCTTGAAGCTAAAATCAGAGGAATAGATGAAGAGAATGACATATTAATTAATTACTAAAGTAAATACAGAGTTTCAATGATTAAAGCTAAGTAAAAGTGCCAAAATGGCTAAGATATGCCTTCTCACGAGCGCAGCTGCTGTTCTAAAATATCTGATACCCTAAAAATGGAAAAATATTCTATTTATACTAAGTTGGAAAAACTGGACAAAAATGCCCCTGTGAGGTCAGTGCGGGCCGCACAAAATGGACTGCAGCTACACTAGGCTCTTGGATTTGAAATCTTGGCTCTCTGAACTCAGGCTCCGCAGACTGTGCAGAATGGACCACGACCGCAGAGGTTTCTAATGCGGTCCGCATAAATATGACCGCGGACCGCGTTGGCTTGAACCTTGGCAATTACATCTCTCTGATCGTCTCTTCCGCGGACTGCACATAATAGTAGTGCGGCCGCGGAGCTTTCAATGTGGACCGCACAATCTCCACTGCGGCCGCACTGCTTTGACACTTGATTTACCAGTCCTTGAATCTCCCTAGTGCGGACCGCACAGAATGGACTGCGGCCGCACTAGGTTTGATGCCTTAAAATGCAGTCTCTGAATCTCCCTAGTGCGGACTGCACAGAATAGAGTGCGGCCGCACTAGGTCTGTTTGTCCTGAGTATGCCTTGTCTTTGGTACTTGTGCAGATTTCACACCTTTTGAGCTGATGTTTGACATCTCGTCACTTTGTTGGTCAAACATGCAATCAAGCACAACTTATGAGCGTTTTAGGACTATTTTGTATGAATTTATGATCAAATCGTAAGCAAGAAGGAGCACGAAACATGTCAAAATCCCTAGTTATCAACTCCCCCAAACTTAAGCTTTTGCTTGTCCTCAAGCAAACAAAATAAGACCCACCCTTTAAGGGAAAATCCAAGAATTTTCAGCTATCCTAAAGTAACCTCAACTAGCATCAATTGGGACTAACAATTGCCCTCAATACAAATGAATCATTAACAACATTTAACCTTTTAAAAACCATGGATCAAGTGTGACACAAGAGCATCAAGAGTTGACTCAACACATCAAAGAACTCTCTTAATTACTTTGGTCATTGTGGAACCCAAACTCACACATCCTCAACTATCCCTAAGCATACCTCACCTTTAGAATAATGGCACACAAAATGAGGTTAATAGGAATTCACTCATCTCTCTCAAGGAAAGGTCACAAATACGGCTCTAGGTACCATATGCTTGCCCTTTATGTAAGTATCCACTAATAAAAGCTTCATTCAACTCAAGATCATATAGGGCTTTTGTTGAGTCATTGTGAAGGCTTTTGGTTTAGGGTAGGTCATGTTTTTGTTCAAGTGGGTTCCATCTTCCCTTAAGCACTTCTTTTGATTCATTTGGCACAACTCACTTGACTCTTTGAGTCATTTCACTTCTTTCTAAGGGGTTAGAGAGACACATTGTCACTCTTTATTGTGCATTTCAAACCTTTTCTCCTTTTTTAGCTTTCCACACCTTTATACTTTACTTCTCTTTGAATCCTTTTTCATTCTTTTTCACATTGGACTTTCTTTTTGTCTATTAGCTTTTCTTTCTTTTTCATTGCCTTTCCTTTTCTTCACTTTTGTGCCTTTTACCACTTTGTTGCCATCCTCGTCTCTCTCCTCCAAACTTATACTTTTGCCATGTGCTCAAGGAAAGATCAGACGCGAAGAGAGGGTATCTTATAGAACGGGTATAGACTTGTATCATGGTTCTTGAAAGAAAAAGGTCTAAGGCTCAAAAGGGTTAACTATGGATCATATTATTGGTAGACTATGGAATTGTTCAAACTATCATTTGGATCAAGGAGAGCCTATAATCACTTCTCAAGTCAAATTTCATTTAAGATTTTCCCTCAACAAACAATCAGGGCAAGTTCTAGACCAATGGCTTGGGACTTGGACTCGCAATTCGATTTCTCAACATACAAGCTAAGGTATTGCTAAAGACATAGAGTCAGGGGCCCACAGCAACCTTGGATACGATTTGAGCACACAATGGTCCCGAAAAACCACTTGATGATTATCGGACAATGCAAGATTCTCAAGGCCACAACTTTCACCATCCTAAACACAACATTTTATCTTTGACCATGAGATCAAAGGCAAATATGCTAGGCCCTAGTGAAGCTTTGCTCGAGGTACCCTTAAATACAAACTACTAAAACAAAAAGAAAAACGGACTCAAACCCTTAAGAAGGTTGTCACGCCATCTATCATTGGAAAGATCCACCGGGTTCACACAATACTCCACCTTTGGAAAGAACCGTGGCATTAAGAAAACCAGAGGCTTATTGCAAACTCCAAAAACAAAAAGCTACGAATCACAAATAAGAAGCAAAAAACAAAAAAAAATACGGAAAATAGAATAAATATATAAAAGAGGGAATTTGAATATACAATAGACGGGATGAATATATACAATGAAATGTAACTTTATATACAGACCCAAGGAAAGATAAAAAGTGGGATAAAAGTAGCTAAATATAAAATTATATACAGACCAAATGAAAATCAAGAAAGCATAAAATGTATCAGTATATACAGTCATCCAAAAAAAAAGGGCGCACACCCTCAAATAAAAGCTAGCATTGTCCCCAATGCCAACTAAACCAAATAATCACCAAAAATAATAGAGAAAAGATGTGAAGACTCCCTAAGCCACGTCCGTCTACATAGGATCATGGGTGGTCCCTTGGTCCTCTGTGTGGTCCGGAACCTCAGACTGGTTCCCGGTATCCTGCTGCTCAGCTGTTGGGACCTGGGCATGGACCTGGACGGGCTGTGGATCTGGTAAATCATATGGCTGACTAGAGGAAGCCTCCGATGGGTCCACTAACTGGATGATGGCATCATCTGCTCTCAGGATTGTCCTCTTCCTCTTTTAAGGCCTCTGTAACTACTCTGGCTGTGGCTCAGCTGCTGGAAGTGGGTCCTCAAATAATAGATCTAAAGGCAGCTAGTTTGCCTTCAACTTGTCAACATCTACCCGCAGCTCCTTCACGAACTTCTTAGAGGCTCGTGTCTTGCGCAACTTCTTATACTCCTTAGAAAGCTCCTTGAGAGCCTTGCTATATGAATCAACTACCTTTGCCAATGCATCCTGAGTAGTGAGGATCTTCTTTTGGTTCTCAAGAATTCCCTTCAAAGTATCCTCTATTGATTGTGGAACCTGTGCTAGCTGAGGTGCCGACTGAGCTGCAATAGTGGTGGTCAAGGTAGACAACTTGGATGAAGCAGTAAACATCCAGTTATTGATACTCTAATGCATCTGACTCAGTCGGTGTGCAGTGATAGGATGGGCCCGGGAAGATGTGATCTCCGGGCCTGCTGATGTGAAAGGGCCAGGAGGAATGGCTGAAGAAGTGGAAGGACCGGGAGGCATGTCAACAGCAATGGAGGCAGGCTCAGTGGGGGCCTTTACCACAATTGGCTCTTCAGACTGGCCAGTGGGGGCAGAAGCAGGGGCTTTGTAGTTTTTGTCCTTGGGGTTGTCATTCCCCTTCAAGCTATAACAGGAGAACGGGGCTATCGCCTTCGCCTTGACGTCGTAGGGATTCTTTTCCACCTCTAAGTCCTGAAAATACATAGAGAGGGTGTTAGGGAAAGGGTAGTTCCGATCATGCTCTGCACCCGCTAATGAGATAATGTGGGACATCATATTCCCTATATTTATGGGGTATCCCACCATAATTGAAGCAACCAACACAGCCCAGAAGAGAGGAAGTGTCTGGTCATGTGTCGTAAGGTCCAACCGGCTGCAAACAAAAGTCACCCAACCCCTTGCCTCAAAGTTCAGGGTCCTCTGCAATATTTTGACCCCAGCTGTCAACCAATCAGGAACGGTACCTGGGATTGCCAGGTACTGAGCTAACCATGGACAGACCTCCTCGCCCATCTCTAACTTTGCTAGATATAGAGTCTCATCCTTTTCATTGAAGCCCAAGTATTCATTCAGGTGTAACCCTTCAAACAACACAGTCTTGTTGCGAACCTTGGTCACTTTGGAGCCCTTTTTTATGTGGGCTATATTGCAATAAAATTCCTTGACCATGTGTTCGTTTGCATCTATACACTTCTCCATAAATATTTCCCAACCCACTCTAGTCCTAAATTGCCTCTGCACGTCAGGGTTGTGGGGTAATAGATATTTGTCAATAAAACTCCGCTCTGGTATCAAATGTCTCACTGGCCACCACTCTCTAAACTTATGGTATACCACCTGGCTCACAAACCTATCCTCCCAAACATCGGGCTTTCTAGTTCGGGCAATGCCTCCCACCTGAGGCTCCCTATACCTCCTCTTCATCTCCTTCTGCACCTTCTGCAGATAATGAAGCTGTGGGGGAGGTGGAGTAGTCCCACTACTGGCTGCTGAGCCCTCAGATGACTTAGAAATAACATTGGTTGGCCTTCAGATAGTGGGTGATGGTGGAGGAGTGTCTCTCATCCTATCTCTCTACGGACAGTCTTCCATGTATACTGGCACGGAGTCTGAAGAGATGTCCCTTGACGGTTGGTACTCACTCCCCGAGGAATGGGAAGCAGCTCTGTCAGCAACTTTTATTAGCTTCCTGGTCCTTTTTATGTTTTCCCGGGCTTGGAGAGTGAGTTTGATCATTTTCTTTCCTTTTCCACCCGGGAGGATTCACCTCTCCCAGGTTGTTTTGATCCTTTTCCTCCTCGTTGTTTAACCATTATCTGCAAACAAGTCAACTAACATTTTAGTATTAGCAGAGGCAGTGAGAACATTAGTGCAGAACAGTCTTAACATGTTGCAGAAAATTGCAGACATTGCCTAGTGTGGACCGCACAAAATGGCAGTGCGGCCGCACTGAGGCCACCAGGGACCGCACAAGAATGATCGCGGTCCGCATAGGTATAGGTTTCCAAAAACAAGCTCTCTGAATTTCACCAATGCGGCCCATATAAAGTAGTACTGCGATCGCGCTGCACCAGTGCGGACTGCACAAAATGCAGTGCAGTCGCATTGGGCAAGAGTTATCTTTCAGGAATTCATCACCGCGTTCCGCACAAAGTGGTACCGCGGACCGCACAAACACGACCGCGGTCCGCGAAGGGTGCCCAGGTATGGAACTGAGTTAGGGTTCGAGTTTTTTGCTATTAATCCCAAGTTGTTACCTAATTAAGGTCCCTACTCAATTAGTCAATACATTTAACTAAAAACGAACATATGGATCCAATCTTTAAACTAACCTAATCTAACAATTGAAGAAATACGAGAGGAGAAGAAAGTAAGCCCTAAGAGAATGAAAATTAAATGTAAAGGACCAAATTAAAAAGCTAAAAGAAAGATTAATGTACCAGTTGTAGAGATTAAATGAAGCAAAGCAATGCAAATAAGTAGGTATGATCAAGTGAGAAGATGAACACTAATTTGGTACTCTAAGTTTCAAATTCGCGAAAAGGGTAAAAGCGGGTCCCTGGGGTCTATTTATAGAGAAACCCCTGGGGCCCATTCTCACCTACCAATGCGGCCGCACAAAATTGACTGTTGTCTGCACTGGTCTATTATGATCAGTTCCAACTCAGTAACTCACTCCGGTCTGCACACAATGGACCTCGACCGTGGTGGACCACCAAATCAACCGCGGCCGCGGTAGAAAACTTCATAGAGCAATTTTGTTACCCTTTTGCCAGTGCGGACCGCACAAAGTGTAGTGCGGCCGCACTGGAAACTTCAGAGACTGAACAACTTTGCAATTATGTTCTGCACTGCATCAGCTCAATCCTACAACATCTCACAACCAGTTAGCCCAAAAATTAATCCTATACTATAAAGAAAATTAAAGAAAACAAAACGAAAAACACATGGGTTTCCTCCCAAAAAGCGTCTGATTTAACATCGTGGCACAACGCGGGTTACCATCATATCATTTGAAATGAACAACAGCCACCACATGGCTATCATAAAATTTCCCAAGATAATGCTTGACACAGTGCCCATTCACTCTAAAGACTTCACCACTTTTGTTCTTCAAATCTAGAGCACCAAACGGGGTCACACACAACTTCAAATGGTCCACTCCACTTTGATTTTAGCTTTCTTGGAAACAACCTTAGACGAGAGTTGAATAAGAGCACCAAATCACCAACTTTGAACTCCTTTCCACGAGCATATTTATCATGAAGGTACTTCATCTTGTCCTTATACAAGGACGAACTAGAGTATGCATGGAACCGGAATTCATCAAGTTCATTGAGTTGTTCAACACGAAGATTAGCCGCAATATCCCATTCAAGATTAAGCTTCCTCAAGGCCCACATTGCCTTATGCTCCAACTCCACTGGTAGATGACATGCTTTACCAAACACCAACCGGTACGGTGACATACCAATAGGGGTCTTGTAAGCAGTCCGGTAAGCCCATAGAGCATCATCTAACTTTTTAGACCAATCGGTCCTATTGGCATTGATATTTTTGAACAAAATGCTCTTGATTTCCCTATTAGATACTTCAACCTGGCCACTTGCTTGAGGATGATAAGGCGTAGAGACTTCATGGTTGACACCATACTTGGAAAACAAGGCATCAAAAGCTCTATTACAAAAATGCGATCCTCCATCACTAATGATTGCCCGAGGTGTACCAAACCTTATGAAAATGCTCTTCTTTAGAAATGCCACCACACTTCTAGCTTCATTGTTGGGCAAGGCCACGGCCTCAACCCATTTTGACACATGATCAACTGCTACAAGAATGTAAGTGTTACCACACGATCTAACAAAAGGGCCCATAAAATTGATACCCCATACATCAAAGATATCAACTTCAAGAATTGTGTTTAGAGGTATCTCATCTTTCTTAGAACCC